>PVIR01046019.1:0-10436 GCA_004026965.1 Petromus typicus
GTTTCCAAGATGTAGCAATCACAAACTGGGCTGCTATAAACATGGGTGCACATATGTCACTGTGATAAGAGTCTTTTAATTCTTTTGTGTATATACCTAGCAGGGCAATGGCCGGGTCAAATGGGACCATCAATCCTAGCTTTTTGAGGATTCTCCAAACTGATCTCCACAGGGGTTGTACGAGTCTACAGTCCCACTCCCTCTCCCCCTCTCTTGTTCCTCTTTTTAAATTCCCTTTTCCCAACATCCGTTACACATTTCAGGCCTTATTTCCACTTTCAGTTTCTCACAGCAGTATTTAAACGTGTGTCTGATGTATTTCACTTAAGAACGTGGTCTCAGGTTGCATCCATGCAGCTAGAAGCGTCTCTAGCTCGTCCTTGTTCCTGGCAGAGTAGTGCTCCACTGCGGACAACCCCGCGTCCTTCTCCACCCGTCTCGGGTGGGCATCTGGGCTCTTCCCGGGTGCAGCCTTCTCCTGAAGTGCTGTCTGAGCGCCCACAGCTGGATGAGTGTGTGCAGGATCAAGGGGACAACTCCGTGTCTTCTTTTCTCCGGTGTGAAGATCTCACCGGCGTGCATCACCCGCTGAGCGGAGGCCCCTCCTGGCCGCCGCACCCCTGGCCAGCCCGGGGCCCGCTAGGCATCGAGCTGCCACTGGGTGACTTCAGGGCAAAACAAATCAAAAGTGTCATTTTTTAAATTACCCATGTGGGATTTTAAACCTTTTTTGATGGTTCTGTTTCATCTGACAGAACTCAAGCAAGTTGGACTGGGCAAGAAGAAAGACGGAGGACAGAGATAGGGCCGCCGCGTCCAGACGCGAGCGTTTCCTACCAAATCGCCAAGTCTGTGGTTGCAAAATAAGAGTGCCACTTCTCAATATCGATGTGCGCAGCTCACCACGAAGGCCTCACCCTCGGCAAATGGGAGGAAAGAAAGAAGGAAGGAAAGACAGCGGAGAAACTCGAGCCCCAACGAGGTCTGGAGAGTTACTGTGGAGACCTGTCCGTCCTGGGGAGCTAGACTAGTTGGGGTCACTTCTGGCTGAGATGGGTTGGATATGTCTGTCTGTCTGTCTGTGTTGCAGAATGTTTTTTTTCAGGCCACAGGAAGACCGCGAGAGAGAGGGGGTCACAGGCAGAGAGGACAGACACCCGTGTCCCCGCCGCACATCTTGAACATCGCAGCAGACACCCGAGCTGTCCGCTCCCGGGACACCGTGATTTACAACGTGAAGAGGGGAAGCTGAATCACCGAGTCATGAAAACATGGAAGGTAATGTGTCACAAGTGAGGAATTCATTACTGTTAACTCCAGCAAACAGCTCTGCAGCCGCCGTCCTATCCTGTCCACGCGCAGGACGCGGACCTGACTTCGTCCAGCCCGTCTTCCCGCGTCTTTCCGGGGAGCAGGCCACGTAGACTGTTAAGCGGCTGGTTCACCTCCCTGATGGGAAGTTGAGGTGCATTCGATTCGCTTCAAGCCCTTGGTGTAGATGGCTGAAACAGCCTAGCTCAGAAGACAGGCAGCCGGAGGGGCTGTGCAAGTTTATTTAAAACTCTCTGGAACGTGCATCACAGCAGGGTGGGGGGCCCCCGGCCAGGAGGGGGCCCCCCACTCTCTCCTTCCAATTTGGTGGAAGCAGAGAAGCGACCATCGTCTCCAGCACTTTTCTCTGTCTCTGGGATGCTGCTGTACTACCTTCCGAGGGCTGTTCATGAACCAGAGGGGCCGGACGCATTGGGTGGCTAAGGGAGACTGGCTCCAGATTGATATTTTTCAAGCAAAAGGAAAGAGCTACTGTGTCTTTTTGGAAAGTGAAGCGTAACTGGAATTGCCGGGGCATTACAGAGTGGCTCAGAGAGGCACCAAGACATTTAGGGTTCCCTGACCAAGTGAATAGTTATAATGATCATTTGATAATAGTAAGACTGCCAGGCATGGTGGTACATGCTTGTCATTCCACACCGGGGAGGCTGAGGCAGGAAGACACAGAGTTCAAAGCCTGTTTGAGCATCATAGTTGAGCTGACAATTTAGCTCAGTGGTTCTGACACCTCCCTGGCAAATGCCAAGGTCCCGAGTTCAGTCCCCAGTACCACATACAATAATGCCGATGGCTTATCCCTGTAATCCCAGCACGCACTTGGGAGGCTGAGGCAGGAGGATCGCTGTGAGTTTGGGCCCAGCTTGGGCTACCTAGGGAGACGCCATCGCAACAAACAAACAAAAAGCCAAGATATTTGCCAACTCTAAAAAGAACAAGAAGGAAAACTCAATAACATGCACCAAATAATTACATAGTAAACACAAATACTGCGTACTGATGAGGTGGAAATGACAATATAACCACACTGGAGAACAAAGGGCAGGGGTGGGTCTGCTGGGGCGCCAGGTGCTGGGTCCTCTCGCTGCACCTCGAAATCCAGGGAATATCTGCCTTTGATGCGCTGGGAAAGTAGCTGCATTGGCGAGCTGAGGATTTCAGGGGGCGCACAGAGCGACGGGGCTCTGGCTTCGGAGGCCGTGGCTGTTTGTGGCAGTTGTGTGTGTGTGTGTGTGTGTGTGTGTGTTTAAAACTTCCTACTTATACCATATAATAAAAAGAAAATCAGAAAAGAAGACTAACTTCCAAGTATTTTAGAGCAAAGTTACATGTTTCTATACATATGTAAAGATGTCTATCCTGATTGGCTGGTGCTAGAAAAGGTTTTGAAGGGCATACGACAACAGAATCCGGAAAAGAGAGCAGAAATCCACAAAATAAGAGAAATAATTTTACTAAAGACACTCACACGAAGTTCCGTTGGAGTTAGGTATCACTGGAGGATATTTTCATACTCTGTAGTCTTTCTTTTTTTTTTTTTTAGGTTTTTTTTGAGACAAGGTCTCGCTTTGTGGTTCAGGCTGGCCCTGAGCTCAGCCTCAAACTCACCTCACAGCAATCCTCCTGCCTCTGCCTCCCGATTGCTGGGATGACAGGCGTGAGCCACCACGCCCGGCACTGTGGTATGTGGTACTGGTTGCTGCTGCACACCCAGTATTGTATGTGGATACTGGGGAATCGAACCCGGGCCCTTGCGCTTCCAAGACAGGCGCCGGAACCACTGAGCTAACTCCCCGGCCGTCATACTCTGTAGTCTTTGTGCGATTCGGAGACTCATTTGCGGTCTAATAGTGGGCTCCGCGCAGTTCTCATTTGCCTGGTGCTTCCGAGGTGGCGGGGGACCCGGAGCTGCTCTCCACGGGAGCCGCTTTGGTCCCCAGGCCACCCGAGCTGCAGGCTCCTGGTACGGGGACCGCGGCCCCGCGCCTGACTTGGGCTGCGATTTACACAGTTACAGTGTCCCTGGGCACGCGCAGCGTTGGATGAAGGGTCTACAGAGCAAGTAAAATCAAGGGAAATTCAGTGGACACACACCCTCCAGTGTAGACAACACTGAATCGGGCTGGAAGTCGTGTTTTAAGGACAAAAAAGGGAGGAAAAAGAAAAGCAAGCGCGTGTGATCTTTCAAGCGGAAGCAGCTGCGTGTGGAGGCGTGTGGACGGGGAGGGCGGGCTGCGTCCTCTGCGCTGTGGCCGGCCCGTGGACGTGCCCAGAGCGCCCCCGGCCCCGGAGGCCGCGGCGGGAGGACGGAGGGCCGGCCTGCGGGGCTCCCCGAGCGCTGGCCCAGGACCGGGACAGCCACTCGGCCCCGGGGCCTCGATTTGGATCTAAGACCAAGCAAGAGACTCCCAAGGGCTTTCTGCCGTTTTGGGAAGACGCAGGACAGTGGGTGGGCGCGGACTCTGGGCCCCTGTCCCGCCTGGGTTTCAGGGTCCGCCCTGCTCCGGGAAGACTGTTGACACGAACAAAGCCGTGCGGTCGCTCTTGGTACAAACCCTGCTCCCTGCGGGAATCGATCCACGGTAACGAAAAAGTAGTGTCCTCCGTAACTCGGGGTGTTCTCAAGGGGCGAGGACACGCGCTCCTCCTCTTAATCTGTGCAGACGAAGCGACTCGGGTCCCCGTGCAAGGGTCTGGACGCCTGAGCTTCATGTCAGTGATCTTGGACTTGCTTTGGGACCTTTTCCTCCTCTCTTTTTCCACTTCTTCTTCCTCCTCTTCCTTTTCTTCCCCTTCTTTCCTCGCTCTCTCCTTCTTAGAGACAAGGCTTCACTGTGTGGCTCAGGCTGGCCTCAGACTCCTGGCAATCCTCCTGCCTCAGCCTCCTGAATGCTGGGATGACGCGTGTGCCACCACTCCTGGCCCTCTGCAGGATCTTTAGAAAATCTACAGACTCAGTTCCCATTCCTCCTTGGCTCGTGCATCCTCATAATTACTTCTACATTAAGAATAGTTGTCTGTAGTAAGGAAGGTGGTCATGTTTCTCTGGGCAGAGCTACGCAAGGGCCTCCCCCAAGCCTCCGGCTGGAAGTGGGCAAGTCAGGAAGGCTCCCGCTCATCTCTAGTGTCGATTTCCATTCCTCTCAATCTTGTGTCTCTTCTTTTTCCATCCGATTTGAAGTGCTGCTACATAATCTGTATTGTAGAACACTTCTACACATTTGTGTAGAGCTTTACTTTTTCCTTTTGTTTTATTACAGTACCAGAGATTGAACTCTGCCTTTTTGTTTTGTTTTGTTTTTGTTTTTGTTTTTTTTGAGACAGGGTCTCGCTTTGTGGTTCAGGCTGGCCCTGAGCTCAGCCTCCAACTCACATCACAGCAATCCTCCTGCCTCTGCCTCCCGAGTGCTGGGATTACAGGCATGAGCCACCACGCCCGGCACTGTGGGATGTGGTGCTGATTGATGCTGGGCGTGAGTCTCCACACCCAGTATTGTATGTGGTACCGGGGATCAAACCCGGGTCCTTGCACTTGCAAGACAGGCGCTGGAACCACTGAGCTAAATCCCCGGCCCAAGCTTTCTTTTGTTTTTTAAGACAGGGACTTGCTGTGTACTCCAGGCTGGCCTTGAACTCACAGTGATCCTCCTGCCTCAGCCTCTTGAGCGCTGAATTACAGGCATGTGCCATCAAGCCTTGCCAAGTTTTAGATTTTTAAAAGCACTTTGAAACTTATTAATTTGATTTTTTAAAAATGTAGTGCTAGACGGTAGGTATTTATAGTATCTGGGAGTAAAAAGAAATAGCTTACACAGTTGGAGAGAATATTAAGAATGACCTAAGACATCGCAGAATCTTAATTACTCCAGGCTTGAAAAAGATGGCGCAGCGATGAGAGTATTGATCAGCCTGGCCGCGCTGCGCCAGCAGAGAGGATTGATCACTAAGGGAGCCTTGGCTCTACCCCGAGACTGCGCCCTGCTCAGAAAGGCGATCCCAGCCTGCGACCTGCACCCTCACCAGGCGCCCGGCGGTTTACTCCCGCTCCGCTGCGCCTCCCTGCGTACCAGGAGGGGGAGGGGTGCGAGGGCTGGGAGTGCAGATGGGCCGGGGGGCGGGGACTCCGGGCCGGGGAGGCGGGGCCCCGGGCCGGGAGGCGGGGACTCCGGGTCGGGGAGGCGGGGCCCCGGGCCGGGAGGCGGGGACTCCGGGTCGGGGAGGCGGGGACTCCGGGCCGGGGAGGCGGGGACTCCGGGCCGGGGAGGCGGGGCCCCGGGCCGGGAGGCGGGGACTCCGGGTCGGGGAGGCGGGGACTCCGGGCGGCGTATGGGCCACGCCCCCGTGGTGCGGAGGAGGCAGCCCCTCGGACCGTGCACGGCGCAGGGGCAGCTGGCCAGGGTCCGGCAGACTGCCCGCCTGGCACTCTGACTACCAAAACTCTTGCAGGAAAATGAGGATTTCCTTGGAAACCGTCTGTGAAATGCCAGGGAAACTGTTATCTACATTTACCTCATTTTGGCCCCTATCATCCTTTCAAATGGCGGAAGAAGCCACTAATAGTTGTTTCATTACGGAAACATCTTTTTCTTTGGGGCGGGGTTTCACTCTGTATCCACCGGACTCCGACTCACAGCGATTCTCCTGCCTCAGCCTCCTGAGAGCTGGGTGACAGGCGTGTGCCAGCACGGCCGGCTGATGCGTGTCATTCCCACCCTCCTGTGCGGTCTCCTCTCCGAGTCTGGCCCTCCCATCCTGACTGGCCGCCGCCAAGGGGCCCTTCCTAGGTCAGGGGTACCCGACCTGAGCTCGAGGGCTCACACTACAGAGCCCTTCACAGAACAGCCGCTCATCCTTTGCAAATAGCGAAGGACCAGAGGCCAGGCTGGGGGTGGGAGGTCCCTGCGGCCCCTTCTTGGGTCTCTGCCCTCTTTAGGAAGCTGCGTTTTCTTCCTCCTGGTCCACACTGGCTCCCTCTCCACCACGCAAGAAGAAGGAAAGCACAACAGAGGCGCTGTTCTAGAAGCTCAGGCTCCAAAGACAAGAAACGTGACTGCTTGGTTGTATTTCGATTGCTTCAGGGACTTCGGGACTTTTTTTTTTTTTTGACACAAGGTCTTGCTGTGTAGTCCAAGTCCTATGTAGCACAGGCTGGCCTCAAACTCACAGCAACCCTCCTGCCTCAGCCTCCCCAGGGCTGGGAGGCCAGGCCTGCACTACCACACCCGGTTTAAAGCAGTTTGATACTGAATGGTTTCTCCTAAAATAAGCCTTCCTCCTTCTAGCCGGTCCCCATCTAGGACCTTGGAGATGGAATGTGTGACTTCCCAGAAGAAGTCGCAGAAGTCACAGGCTGCACGGGGTCACCACGCCCTGTCTCCCGCCCCCAGCTGCGCCCCAGTTTTCAGCCCTAGGGGAGCAGGCTCCTCGCTGGGGAGAATCATCTCTATCGCGCTTCCTCGACCTGGACAGAAATGTCGGCCCGCACCGAGGAGGGCTCCCCGCCCCCGCTGTCTCCTCAGCCCAGGGAACAAATGTGCATTTGATCTCGGGACACGGCGGCTCCGCACCTGCGCGGCTGCTCCGGGAGAGGAAAAGTCCAAATGATGGATTCAACATCTTAATTAAGATAAACAAACACTGAGGAACATCAAACAGTGGCCCTGACACACAGACAGAAAGGACAGCTTAGCGTTTCATAAAAGCCGAGAGTGCTGTCGAGGAGGGCGGCGGGAGGATTTGTAAATGTCGCCGTACGGTATTACAGCTAATCCAAATATTTTCATTTCTGGTCATGTCACCCCAGGTGGACGGCTTGTCCTCTTCAACCTACAGCTTGCACCCTTCAGCCTGGACAGATGTGGAAAGGACAGGGCGAGGGGGCCGCCCAGGCCCTCGGGAGTGAGAACCGCAGGGGCAGCGTCTGTATTGATTCTGAATGTTCCCCGGAAAAAACATACCGGCCTCTCCCTCGTTTTTTGAGACCTGTTCTTGCTATGGAGTTCAGGCTGCCTTTGAACTCACTGTGTAGCTCAGGCTGGCCTTAAACTGACTGAGATCCTCCTGCCTCAGCCTCCTGAGTGCTGGGAATGACAGGTGGAAATTGCTCCTTTTTCACCTTCTCTAAAAAGCATCAGACTTAAATTATCACAGCTTTTCATTAGTTTCATTTAGTTTTTTCTCAGTGAGAAGAATCTAAGCTTTTGCTGGCTCCTGGACTCCACAGGATGGAGATGTGTCTGTCCTTCACGTCTATGTAACATGCCCCTACAGTACTATGCTTTTAGATCTCCATGAACTAGTCAGCTACAGATCGAACTGAAATTATTGCCTTAATGCTCCACGAGGAAGAGGAGGTTGAGGGTATCTTTCTCAGTGCCTGTGTGAAGACCAGCCTGCGGAGGGCATGGGGGATCAGCCAGTGCTGATAGCGATTATAAAAAGTAAATGGGGGGCCGGGGAGTTAGCTCAGTGGTTCCGGCGCCTGTCTCGCAAGCGCAAGGACCCGGGTTCGATTCCCCGGTAACCACATAACAATACTGGGTGTGGAGACTCACGCCCAGCAGCAACCAGCACCACATACCACAGTGCCGGGTATGGTGGCTCACGCCTGTCATCCCAGCACTCGGGAGGCAGAGGCAGGAGGATTGCTGTGATGTGAATTTGAGGCTGAGCTCAGGGCCAGCCTGAACCACAAAGCGAGACCCTGTCTCAAAAAAAAAAAAATAAATAAAAAATAAAAAAAAAATGGGGCCTCCTTGTCAGCGAGGGCACTGTCACCTTATGGAAGATTTTCTGAGAAATGATAGACAATTTTACCAACTTATTTGGATTATTATTTTTTTGAAAGGGTTTGTTATTCAGTTCAGGCTGGCCTTGAGCTGTGGCCACCTCCCTGCCTCAGCCTCCCAAGTGCCAGGATTACAGGTACGCCCGCCACACCGGGCCTACTTGGAATTCTAAAGAGTGGAGGAGTTTGTAAAACCCAGGCAGATGTGTAAAGGAGGCGGGCCTGTGTCGGGTCAGTCCGCCCCTGGCTCTGTCTCGGTCCTGGGGTCCTGGCCTGCTCCCCCACTTCTCTGAAGACAGTCTCCAGCTCGAGGCCAGGCGCCGTGCGGGGCGGGCCCGGACAGAGCTGCAGTTCCGAGACTCTCCACCGGGCGGCAGTGTGAGACCAGGTTTGCGCGCAGCCGCCCGGCTGGGGGACCAGGCGCTGGGGCTTCTGGGAAGCGCAGGGGCCAGTGACCTTGGCGGTTTCCCAGATGGACTCGGCTCCTCCCTGGCGCTCTGAAGAAGCCGGTGGAAGTGATAACTGGCTTTCGAGTTACAGGAAGCAATGCCATTTTATGGCTCATAGTTCAAAGGTGGAGCTTAGGACAGGTGCTGTCCTGTGTCCAGGTGAGCACGACCGCAGTAGAGCGTAGGAAACAGACACTTGCGACGAGTCCTGCGGGGGTCCGGACGGGCTTTTTACAAAGCACCTAATCCTGTGAATACTCTTTTGAGTCAGCAGGGGAAAATGGTATATATTTGTCGTGTACAACACGATATGCCTTTTGTTGTTTTGAGACAGGATCTCACTACGCAGTCCAGGCTGGCCTTGAACTCCCTCTGTAGCTCGAGCTGGCCTGAAGCTTGTGGTGACCCTCCTGCCTCAGCCTCCCGAGTGCTGAGAGGACACCACCATGACTGATTTCCCCCGCCTCCCTCAGTCCCGTATCTTTCTTCTAGGAACAAGCAATAGAAAGACAGAAGAAAGGAGAGAAGGGGCCCTGGCCCATCAGGGGTCTCCTGGTCACTTGGCCTCGGGGGTGGGAGGGGAGGCCGAGAGACACAGAGAGCAAATGTGACACCGGCCGGCCGGACCTGTGTTTATCCCGCAGCCACAGCCAAAGGCCGCGCCCGGGTCCCCCTCTGACCTCACTGGACCAGGAACGTTTGGCGCTTTCAGGGGCAGCTCTGGCCAAGCGGGCCCAGCGCCAGGCAGGGCCTTCGGCCGCTGTGTCTCAGGCGTGGGTCAGGGCGGAGAGGAGAGGAGGGGCCGAGGGGCCGCGGCCCTCGCAGAGGAGACCGGGAAAGGAAGGCCTGGCCAGCTCCGGCTGCCCCTGAGGCCAGCCAGGGCGCCGCGCGTGGCTGGGCTGCGGGACGGGCCCTGGCGCCCACCGATCGCGGAGCGAGTGGGATACATAGAGAGGCCGCGCGGGTGGCAAAGCCACAGGCGCGGGTCACATTCTCCAGGACATCCGCGGCGCGTGGTGTGTGGCCGGCTCTTGCAGGTCTTCTGCATGGGGTGCTTTTAGGTAAACTGGCCTCGCACGGAGGAGGGAGGTGCGTGGCGGCTCAACACCTCTGCAGTCACATTCGAGCGAGGCTGGCACTGCTATGTCCCTCAAACAAGACCACAAGTCTGGGCCGCGGCCGGGTCAGAGGCCCGCAGCTGTGCCGAGATGTCACAGGGCTTCTCGGGGGACGAGTCCTGCTGTCCGGCCTCGGCCTGGCTTCGGCCCGGCTCCCGGGTGCCTCTCACCCACAGACGCCAACACGCACCGCGACCTCAGAGCCTGTGCGTGGCCAAGGCGGCCTCGATTTACCCCCGGTATTTCAGGGAAGCTCTGGTTACCGCAGCCCTCGTCGGCCGCTCAGTTCTAATGACGGCACTTTCACAGACACAGTGCAAGAGGAGCCTGTTTTCAGACGTAAGTGTAAGTGCTTTTGGCAGGACGGTGGGAGCAGCGCGGGGAGCCCCGCAGCCGCGCTGGCCGCACCGCGCACCCGGACACACGGGGCGTCAGGACACAGTGGCCGCCTGAGTGACGCGTGCAGCGGGCTCGGATGGGGAAGGGCACATTTGATTGTGACTCTGTCAAAAGTGTAGTTTCCTCAGAGGACAGAAGGCGACAGAAACAGGCAGTCAATACTCGGGGCCTCGGATATCTGCTCTGAGAAAGAAAATCATTACGCTGCTGCTTTGATCGCGGCACGATGCTCCAAATACCGCAGCTTGCTTCCATACTAATCCAATATTTGGGGGTTGCGGTTAAACCTCTCACTGAAGAGGTGAAATCAAAGCAGGAGGCAGAAGAGGATGCACACGTGACCTCTTACGGCAG
>PVIR01046020.1:0-10439 GCA_004026965.1 Petromus typicus
AAAAAAAAAAAAAAAGAAAGAAAGAAAGAAAGAAATCCTTAAGTACAAGGGCTGGGGGATGTAGTTTAGTTGTAGAGCCCTTGTCTAGCCTGGGGGAGTAGGTCCTGGGTTCCATCCTTAGCACTTCAGAAAAAAAACCAACAAAACCCTTTGGAATCACTATGATTGCTTTAACTACTAGGAGGGGAGGGCTCACACTCAAAGGCGTTCCTCCTTCCATTCTCTTCCTTCACATCCCGCCCAGGACAAGGGCGCGGTTGGCAGTGGGCGTGGCTCGTGAAGGTTTGGGGTTGGGACTGTGCAGCCCGAGGGGGCGGAGTCCCTCGAGACCAGAGGCGGGGTCTCGCTCCGAGACTCACAGCTAGGGGCGTGGCTACCGCCCAGCATCTTCAGACGCCGCGGATCCCCAGCAGGAGCTCAGCTTTGTTCTGGCCGGAGCCTCCTCTCCCTTCCTGTAGGCAGATGTGTCTTTTGCCTTCCCATCCCTTACTTCCGCCGCCTCCCTGAGTCTGGGCTCGCATTCCCCTCCCCAGCCGTGGCGAGAGCCTGGCCTCCCCATCCGCAAACGTCTGGCCGGCGCCCTCGCCCGGTGACCTTCTGCGCATCCCTCGGCGCAGCTCCCACCCCGCCGCCCGCTGTCTGCTCTCCTCTGCCCGGGTCTGGGTCTCTCCGCCCGGCCCCGCCCCTCCAGGCGGGGAATGTCCCCTGCAGCCCCGCGCCCATGGTCCTGACGCTGCTCCTCTCCGCCTACAAACTGTGCCGCTTCTTCGCCATGTCAGGACCTCGGGCCGGCGCCGAGCGGCTGACGGTGCCCGGGCCGGATGCGGGCGGCGGCGCAGGCCCGTGGTGGGCCAAGGGCGGCCGCGGACCCCGCGAGGTGTCGCCCGGAGCGGGGGCTGAGGTGCAGTGCGCCCTGGAACGCGCGCTGCCCGAGCTGCAGCAGGCGCTGTCAGCACTGAAGCAGGCGGGCGCCGCGCGGGCCGTGGGCGCGGGCCTTGCCGAGGTCTTTCAGCTGGTGGAGGAGGCCTGGCTGCTCCCGGCCGTGGGCCGCGAAGTGGCCCAGGGTCTGTGCGATGCCATCCGCCTGGACGGCGGCCTAGATCTGCTGCTGCGGCTGCTGCAGGCACCGGAGCTGGAGACCCGTGTGCAGGCCGCGCGCCTGCTGGAGCAGATCCTGGTGGCCGAGAACCGGTGAGGGGGCCGGGCGCCGCGTGTGGTGGGGCGGCAAGGGAGGACGGGGGCCGGCATCTAGCCCTGTGCCTTTGACTGCCTCAACCCCATTGCATCCCTACACGGTCCCTCTCTTAGGTATCAGCGCGTCTGTTTTACAAATAAGGAAACTGAGACTCGGGAAAGTTTAGTGACTTGCCCAGAGTCATGCGTGTCACAAAGAGAACATGTAGGAGGATTCACTCCCGGGGTAGTTAGGTAAGGAACGGAGACCGGAAGAGGAAGGATGGCGCTGCAGGAGAGGAGCTGTCCCTGGTCCTGTGGACAGAGATGGCATCCTATGGCCAGTGGCCCTCACGCCCATAGTGCTCCGCCTCATGTGCCTGGGTTCCCTTCTGTGCCGCCTTCTCTCTCGACTAGACATGATCTCATTCTGCAGGTGCTGAATCAGGAACAGAAAGTTTCTGCTGGGATGAATGAGTGGGGACAGAGGAAACTGAGGTGCAGAGCTGACAGGGGCCACAGTTTGCACCCTCTTTCCCTGCCCACAGAGTACCAGGTGCTGTAAGTGGAGTCAAGTGGCAGCCTTTCCTTGCCCCTTGGTAGCTTTCTGGAGTATTCAGACTCCTTCCTGCTCTTTTGATGCCAGATCTGACTAGGGTGTCACTCTATAGTGTCTCGTTGAATTCCCAGGCTCCTCAGGCTTAGAGGAGCTTTGGATGAGTCACTTACAGCTCATGCAGCCCTCAGGAGAGTGATGGGAATGGGATAAGGGGGTTTCCTTGCCATTAAAAAAAAAAAAAACCTTGTGGTTGGTGGGAATGCTACAACTTTCAAAAAATCCATGAATGAAATAACTTAGGTTGGGAGACCAAATAAGGTTCTGCTTATCAGGTCGTGGTCCTTAGTCCAATGTCAGATGCCCTGAGCTCCATGAATTTGGAGGGCCAACTGATGGAGTGGGTGCTCACTGGGTGTGGTGGAGCCCAGGTCTACCAGGTGTCTGCTTGATTTGTACAATGGGGCAGCTGTAACTAGCAACCTAGAGAGTGGGTACAACAACCACCATAAAAGGAGAACTTCAAGGTGCCAGCAGTATTGGTGTTTTTGAAGGCTGAGAATGAAAATCTTTGGTTCAGAGTTATTGAGAGGAGTCACTATCTAATGTTCCTGAACCCAAGAAACAGACCTGTGATGTCACTTCAGCACCAAGGACAGAGCATGGCACACTTCTTCAAGGGTCAAAACCCTTTTCAGGAGTCTCAAGGTCTCTGCCCCCCTCTAGACTGCTCAGGTCAGGGGTAGGAGGGTGACCCAAAGAGAATTTGTACTTATGAAACTTTTTTCCTCTTCCACCAACCAACCCTTAGTGCCTCCTCTTGAAGAAGGTTCTTCCATCTGGGCCTCCACCTTTTTGCAGCTCTGTCCTTCCCAGTGGGCTGCTGGATCTATTGCCCAAGAACATAGATCACACTTTCTTTCACCCCAAACTAGAAAGATAAGGCCAGCATTGCAGGGACTTCAAAACACTGGTGGGGGCCCATCTGACTGTGAGCCCCATCTAAGTTGTGTTGCTCTAGTGGATGATGAGGGCCAGGCTGTTCTTTTTGAGATGGGCAGCTGAATGTCCAGCTCAGAAAAACTTTGCTGGCCTTATGGCATTTTCTTGACTTCTCACCATGGTGCCCACAGGGCAGGGACTCTGGCTGGCTGGGCTTCTTTCCTTTGGGTATTGTTACCTGGGAAGACATCATTTGTGAAAGGAGGTGAAACAGGAAGCCTTTCCCTTTCCTGGGCTGTGCTGACTCTTCCCGCGTGCTCTGCTAGTCTCCAGGCTGTGCACCGGATCTGTCTCCCTGAGACGCCAGAGTGAGTTTCCTAAAACCCATCACTTCCCTTCCTGAAGCTGTTCCCTGGCTTCCCATTTGCCATTAAGATAACCTACAAATGGCTGGAGATGTCTGCAAAGGACCCAAGGACTGATCTCTTTCTTCACTCTTCCCTTGAACCCTCTGGTGTATGGGGCATTTGTAATCCTATATCCCACCAACCTTCTGTATTGTCCAAAATCTGACTTAGCCCTTCTAATGGGTATAAAGTGGTAGCTGTTGATTTAGTGTTTATTTATGAAGTTACTAATAAGTAAAGTATCTGTTTCTTTTCTTTTCTTTTTTTTTTTTAGGTTTTTTGAGACAGAGTTTCGCTTTGTGGTTCAGGCTGGCCCTGAGCTCAGCCTCCAACTCACATCACAGCAATCCTCCTGCCTCTGCCTCCTGAGTGCTGGGATTACAGGCGTGAGCCACCACGCCCGGCACTGTGGTATGTGGTACTGGTTGCTGCTGGGCGTGAGTCTCCATGCCCAGTATGGTATGTGGTTTCCGGGGAATTGAACCCGGGCCCTTAACCTTGCAAGACAGGCGCTGGAACCACTGAGCTAACTCCCCGGCCCCATCTGTTTCTTTTCTTGCTTTCATTTTGGATTTCCTCTTTTGTAGGTGGGTACAGTAGCACATACCTGTAATCTCAGCTACTCAGGAAACTGAGGCAGGAGAATCACAACTTTGAGCAATGTGTAGGCAACATTTTTGGGTTTTTTTGTTTTTTTGAGACAGGGTCTCACTTTATAATTCAGGCTGGCTCCAAGCTCAGCCTCCACTCACATCACAGCAATCCTCCTGCCTCTGCCTCCTGAGTGCTGGGATTACAGGTGTGAGCCACCACGCCTGGCACTGTGGTATGTGGTACTGATTGCTGCTGGGCATGAGTCTCCGTGCCCAGTATTGTATGTGGTTACCAGGGATCTAACCCGGGCCCTTGTGCTTGCAAGACAGGCACCTGGAACCACTGAGCTATGTCCCCAGCCCTGCTTTGTATTTTTTTAAAGACATGCCCAGCATTGTGGTATGCAGTACTGATTGCTGGTGAGTGTGAGTCACTATGCCTAGCAATGTTGTATGTGGTCACTAGGGCTTAAACCCAAGACCTTGTGTTTGCAAGACAGGCACCAGAACCACTGAGCTAAATCCCTAGCCCTTGTTTTGTATTTTTTAGATAGGATTTTGCTCTGTAATTCAGGCTGGCCTTAAACTCACAATGTAGCCCAGGCTGGCTGTGAACTCACAGAGGTCCTCCTGCCTCTGCCTCCTGAGTGTTGAGACTACAGGCATGTGCTGTTGTATCTGGCCCACACGTGGGTAATTTAATGACTTAGACAGAACTTATCTCAAAATAAAAAATAAAAAAGGCCTGTTGTTAAGGACCTGAGTTCAAACCCTAGTACTGGGAAAATCAAGCCAGACCTGATGACACATACCTATCCCACCACTTGGGAAGGTGAGGGAGGAGGATTTCATTGAGTTTGGAAACAGTCTGGGCTAAATAGTCCAAGGCCAGCCTGAATGTCATTGTGAAACCTTGTCTTAAAAAAACCAAAACACAGGGCCAGGTGTTTAGCTCAGTGGTTCCAGCACCTGCCTTGCAAGTGCAAGAGCCCAGGTTCGATCCCAGTAACCACGTACAACAATGCCAGGTGTGGCTCATACCCACCAGAAATCAATACCACATATACCATAGTGCCGAGTGTGGTGGCTCACACCTGTAATCCCAGTACTCAAGAGGCAGAGGAAGGAGGATTGCTGTAAATTCAAGGCTGAGCTCAGGGCCAGCCTGAACTACAAAAGTGAGACCCTATCTCAAAAAACAAACAACCAAAACACAGAGAGAAAGAGATTGAGCAGCAGAGAGGTGTAGCTTGTGCCTAGGTTCCATTCCCAGCACCAAAAAACAAGCCAGAGAAGAACTTCTTTTAAGTTTCCTGTTTACGTCCTTCGCTCACTTTCTGTTGAATTCACTCTTTCTTTTTATTTTTTTTCCCAGTACCAGGGATCAAACTCAGGACCTTGCACTTGTCAGGCAGGCACAGCGCCACTGAGCTACATCCTCAGCCCCTCCTTTTTTCTTCTTCATTTGAGTGTTTTCATAATCTCCATATGAATCCCTTGTTGATCTTCTATTTTTCCTGGCTGGAATTAGACATTGCATCATCTCTGGCTGCTTTTCTCCCCCTCACACATGCCACCTCATCAGCCTCAGGGCCCTGGCCCCTGGCTCTTCTCTCTCTATTAGGCTCTTTTCTCTGACATTTAGCCCTCAGATGTCATTGGCTCAGAACCATACCTTCACTAGCCAGGCTCTATTACATCACTCCTTGGCCAGCATCATGGGCGTCATGCTATTACCTCGTTCATTCTGTAGTTACTGGCTTAATGGGACCTTCTTATTAGCAGAGGATAAGCTCCAGTAAGACTTTTTCTTTTTTAATACAGGGTTTTGTGTTGTACTTCAGGCTGGCCTCGAAATCTCATGTAGTGCAGGCTGGCTCCAACTCATGGTGATCCTCCTGCCTCAGCCTCCAGAATGTTGGACATGCCATCACACCTGCTCCAGTCAGGTTTAGTTACCATACAACATCACCCTCCCTCACGCAGAGCATGGCACACAGTAGGTCCTCAAGAAATACCTGTTGAACAAATCAATTGGACCCAGTCATGCAATTTGAAGTGAGAAAAAGTTTGAAGGCAAAGCAAAGAGTGATGTACTCCAAGTGACACTTCAGCTGACAATAAGTTAACATTGCTAGAGTCCAGGATTTAGCACAGTGATACTATGTCTACCTTGCAAACAAAAGGGCCAGAGTTTGATGCCTAATAATACAAAAAGCAAAACATTGCTTAGCATTTTTTACTATGTGCCAAGTACTCTATATAGATTATTTTATTAATCCTGATAATAATCCTGCAAGGTAGGTATTCCTTTATCCTTATTTATGAGATGCAGAAACTAAAGAAAAACTATAAAAGGTGCTGCCCAAGGTCACATAGTCAGAAAACAGCAAAGAAGGAACCTGGCTGTGGCGGGGAAGGTGCCTAAGCTGGAAGCTTTGTGATTCTCAAGGCGAGGAGTTGTTGGAGGAATTAGCTGTGGCCAGGACTCTCACACTCTTACAATTCGAGGAGATTGGTCCTAGCAAGGCCAGATAATGTTGTTCCCTTAGTTTCATATGACTGCGGAGACCATAAGAGGTCCAATGACCAGCCTCCAATGAGCAAACTAAGCTTCTCAGGATTCAGCTCCACTGAACGCTTCCACTTTCTCCTGGCAGGGACCGCGTGGCGCGCATCGGTCTGGGCGTGATTCTGAACCTGGCTAAGGAGCGCGAGCCGGTGGAGCTGGCGCGGAGCGTGGCGGGGATCTTGGAGCACATGTTCAAGCACTCGGAGGAGACGTGTCAGCGGCTGGTGGCGGCTGGCGGCCTGGACGCGGTGCTGTATTGGTGCCGCCGCACAGACCCGGCGCTTCTGCGCCACTGCGCGCTGGCGCTGGCCAACTGCGCGCTGCACGGGGGCCAGGCGGCGCAGCGGCGCATGGTGGAGAAGCGCGCCGCCGAGTGGCTCTTTCCGCTCGCCTTCTCCAAGGAGGACGAGCTGCTGAGGCTGCACGCTTGCCTCGCGGTGGTGGTGTTGGCAACCAACAAGGAGGTGGAGCGCGAAGTGGAGCGTTCCGGCACGCTGGCGCTCGTGGAGCCGCTCGTGGCCTCGCTGGATCCTGGCCGCTTGGCCCGCTGCTTGGTGGACGCCAGCGACACAAGCCAGGGCCGCGGGCCTGATGATCTGCAGCACCTCGTGCCGCTGCTCGACTCGTCGCGCTTGGAGGCTCAGTGCATCGGGGCTTTCTATCTCTGCGCCGAGGCTGCCATCAAGAGCCTGCAGGGCAAGACCAAGGTGGGGGTGCAGCGTGGGTGGGGAGAGTGTAGGGAGCTCTGGGGAGGCTTCCCAGAGGAAGTGACCTTCGCCTGGGACTTGAGGTACACCTGAGAATTGCTGAAGCAAGAGCAAGGTCAAGGGACCAGTATTCTGGCCTTGAAGGCAAGATTCAAACTAGGCTTCACCTCTGGAGCCAAGAGGAAGACGTCAAGAGTAAGCCAGGCGCACGGGTTTTACAAAGATCACCCTGGCTGCTGTGTGGAAAGGGGACTGGCAAGGATGAGAAGAGAGGCGGGGGACCCGATAGGAGCTGTGACAGACAGGGCTGAGAGAAGGCAGACAGTGTGTTGGCAGTGGCTGGGGGAGCAGACATATGGGAGAAGTGTTAAGGATGGAATCGGGAGCTGGAAAGAGGAGCACGAGGACATGGGGTGACTCCTGGATGGCCCTTCGGCCAGGTAAACTGAGTACGAGGCAGACAGTGTGGTGAGGGATTTTAATCTGATTTACCTCTCTGTGCCCAAGAGCTGGGTCATGACTAGACTTTCCTTCTGCCTCGGGAGAAGGGACTTTAGCGAGTGAAGACCCCCAGGATTGGATCTGGGTGGTAGCTCTGTCAACCCTTCCCCACCAAAGCCAAGGGTGTGCAGTTTAACAAAGACGAACCACCGCTCCACGTTCTTCACTGGACCAGGCATAGGGGTGCTGTGGTGACTGAGAAGGCTCTGGGCTTGTGGTCCATGGACGTGACATTATTAACCCCTGATAGTGGTGTTCGGAGTGCGGCAGACCTAAGGAAGTGCGAGCCAAGCCCCGGAGGATTGAGAGCCGCAGGCAGGAAGCGCGTCAGTTTGGGTTCCGGTAGATAAGGCTCCCAAATCAGGTGAAGAATGAAGGGTTGGGCACACCGCGGTTGGAGACCTAGAGGAGCGAGAGCCGTGGCGGGTGTGTGAAGTGAGCAGGGAGCGTGGACCCGGGCTGCCTGCATACTGAGAGCTCAGACTTTATCTCAGGGCAATGGCAGCTGTGCGGGGCAGGGGCAGGGGACCTGGGCAGAATGGCCTTGACTTCAGGAGGGGGAATCACAGGACTGGGTGACCAGTGGATGACAGCAAGGCTAAGGCACAGGGTGGCTTTCAGCAGTGAGGGGAGGACTGTTGCTTTTTAGGGCTGCTGGCTGACTGGTTGACTGGTGGCCGCCCCTTCCCTAGGTGTTCAGCGACATCGGCGCCATCCAGAGCCTGAAGCGCCTCGTGTCCTACTCCACCAACGGCACGACATCTGCGCTGGCCAAGCGCGCGCTGCGCCTGCTGGGCGAGGAAGTGCCGCGGCGCATCCAGCCCTGCGTGGCCAGCTGGAAAGAGGCGGAGGTCCAGACATGGCTGCAGCAAATCGGCTTCTCTCAGTACTGCGAGAGCTTCCGGGTACAGCCGCTAGGGGCCGCCGCCCCGAGCTGGAGCGTTCGCGCCCAGAGGCCGCGCCCTGGGGTGGCCTGAGCTCTGCACCTGTGTCCGCTCACGGCCCACGCGCCCGCGAGCCACAGAAGCCTTTCGGGGTGGGAAGCCTGCTTTGATCCGGGGCCCGCCGCCCCTTCATTCCACCTCCAGTTCCTTCCCCTTGCACTTGTTCAGAGGAAAGAATTCCTTCCTCACACTTGACCCTCCCACAGGAGCAGCAAGTAGATGGAGATCTACTTCTGCGGCTCACAGAGGAGGAACTTCAGTTAGACTTGGGGATGAAATCGGGCATCACCCGGAAAAGGTACAAGCCTGCCCCCTCCAGGTCTCCCTTACCGTGCAGACCTCTGACGCCAGCCAGTCCCCAGTCAGACCCTGAGCGTCTCCTCCTCTTTCCGGTGCAGATTCTTTAGGGAGCTCACGGAGCTCAAGACCTTCGCCAACTATGCCACATGCGACCGCAGTAACCTGGCCGACTGGCTGGGCACCCTGGACCCGCGCTTCCGCCAGTACACCTACGGCCTGGTCAGCTGCGGCCTGGACCGCTCCCTGCTGCACCGCGTGTCCGAGCAGCAGCTGCTGGAGGACTGTGGCATCCGCCTGGGTGTGCACCGCTCGCGAATTCTCTGCGCAGCCCGAGGTCAGCGCCCCGGAGCCCCAGCCCAGCCCCATCCTGGAGTGAAGGGATTGACTCGGTCAGACAGGGCTCTGAGCATGTAACGTGAATGTACTGCACTCTGCGCCAGAGAAGTCTAAAGTGAATGACCAGGTGGAAATAAGGCAGGTGTACAGCAGGCAGCTACCCCCCAGCCCCCACCCCAGGACGCAAGCTAGAGGAGGAGATGCCTGACCAGGTCTGGAGAAAGTGTGGCACAGGGTAGAGATAGCCGGGAGGGATGTCCACCTGGAGGGGCAGCTTGTGCAAGTGCAGAGGCAGCCAGGTGCCTGAGGCTGCAGACTCAGGAATGGGTGGGCGCCCAAGGCACTTGGCATAGTGGCTGGCAGTTCACAAAGCATGGGTTCTGCCTGTGCTTTGCAGTGGAGGGAGACTCCTTATTTACTTATTTTCATTTACTGATTACTAGGAAACTACTAGGATATCTGGCAGGTAGAATCCACAGAGGACAGTGCCTGGTGCTGAGTGTCAGCTCCACTGTGGCAGAGAGCAACTGCTTCCTCTACTGCTGTGCAGTAAGGTTAGCGCCTGGCACACAGCATGGGCTTAGTAAAGATGAATGGTCCCCAACCTACCACGGCCTGACTGACAACTTTCCAGCTTCTCTGGATATTGTAGTGCACTCCTGTAATCCTAGAGCGAGGGAGGCTGAGGCCAGCCTGGACAATATAGAGGGTTGCGGGCCAGCCTGAACTACACAGCAAGACCCTGTCTACAAACAAACAAACAAAGACTTTTTTTCAGCTTATGATGGTGTGAGAACAACCTACATAAGTTTCTTTTTCTTTTTTTTTGCTTTCATCCAATATTTAATAAATTATGTGGGAGGGGGCCGGGGAGTTAGCTCAGTGGTTCCGGCGCCTGTCTTGCAAGCGTAAGGGCCCGGGTTCAATTCCCCGGTAACCACATACCATACCGGGTGTGCAGACTCATGCCCAGCAGCAACCAGTACCACATACCACAGTGCCGGGCGTGGTGGCTCACGCCTGTAATCTTAGCACTCAGAAGGCAGAGGCAGGAGGATTGCTGTGATGCGAGTTTGAGGCTGAGCTCAGGGCCAGCCTGAACCACAAAAGTAAGACCCTGTCTCAAAAAAAAAAAAAAACTAGGGCCGGGGAGTTAGCTCAGTGGTTCCGGCGCCTGTCTTGCAGGCGCAAGGGCCCGGGTTCGATTCCCCGGTAACCACATGGCAATGCTGGGTGTGGAGACCCGCACCCAGCAGCAACCAGTACCACATGCCACAGTGCCGGGCGTAGTGGCTCACGCCTGTAATCCCAGCACTCGGGAGGCAGAGGCAGGAGGATTGTGATGTGAGTTGGAGGCTGAGCTGAGGGCCAGCCTGAACCACAAAGCGAGACCCTGTCTCAAAAAAAA
>PVIR01046021.1:0-10442 GCA_004026965.1 Petromus typicus
GAATGCTCCACACTTACAGTTCCATTGTTTAGCAAATTTAATTTTTTGACTATTTATTTTGAAGTGAAAACTAAACATTTTCTGTTTTACTTTTTTGCTGTATAATCTAGTCAAAAGTTACATAAGGAGAAATATTTTCTCCCTTTGTGTTTTCTTCTTTTGTGCAAGTGCTTAAATTGCTTCTTTAAAGGTGCTTGTTACCATTCTTATATATTGTCATCACATGACACATGACAGATTTTAAATCTTTTAAGGTTTTTTTAGCATTTTATCTGTTATATATGCTAAAAAAATTACTTCTGTTTTGTCAGATATCATGGAAAAGAGAAATTAAAGCTTAGTATTTTGGTTCTTGAAATTATTTATTTTTCCAAGTAGATGTGAGAGAAGACAAACATAGAATTACTATCTCTATAGGAGTATTATTTTGAGGTTTCATTTATATGTATTTACTCTGAGCTCTTATTTTCAGAGAAGGTTTTTCTCACAAGAACATGTGTCATAAATTCTCTTCTCTGCTCTTCAGAATGATTTAGTTAGAATAATTCCTAAGTATTTGATTTTCTGAAGCTATTGTGAAAGGCATAATTTCCCTAATTTCTCTAAGTAAGTTTGTTATTTGTGTACAGGAATGCTATTGATTGTTTAAATGTTGATTTTGTATCCAGCTATAGGACTGAATTTGGTTATTAAATTTCAAAGTCTTTCCATGTAGTTTTTGGGGTCTTCAATACAGAGTATCATATCATTTATAAATAATGATAATTTAATTTCTTTCCGTTCTTATATTTATTCCTTTCGTTTGTTTCCCTGGTCTAATTTCTCTAATATTATAACTGTATTGAAAAGGAGTGGTGATAATAGAATCCTTGTCTTGCTCCTAATTTTAGAGTGAAAGCTTTTAGTTTTGACAGTTTAGTATGATGTTGGCTATTAGTTTGTCATAGATGGCTTTTATCAGATTGAGATAAAGACCATTTATTTCAATTTTCTGTAGGGTTTTTTTTAATCATAAATGGGTTTGGGATTTGGTCAAATACTTTTTCTGCATCTATTGAGGAGATCTTGTGATTTTTGTGCTTTTCTCTGTTATTATGGTGCATTACACTTATTGATTTATGTGTGTTGAATCACCCTTGCATTTTTGGAATGAATCCTACTTGGTGAAGACATACAATCTTCTTGTGGATTCTCTGCATTCTGACAGTAGGGTGTTGAAGTCCCCATTACAATAATATTAGTGCTTATTTGATATTTCATGCCCATTACTATTTGTTTTAAAAAGTTAGGTGCACTGACATTTGGGGCATATGTATTTATGGTTTTTATCTACTCTCCTTGGAGTTTTACCTTAACAAATACATAGTTACTTTCTTTGATCAGTCCTGGTTTGAAATTCACCATGTCTGCAATTAGAAGTTTCCTTTGCTTTTTTCCAAATTTCTGTCGTCTGAAATATTGCTTTCTTTGACTTTCAAACTATGAATTTCTTTTTGAGTTAAATGTGTTTCCAGTATGCAGCAAACTGATCTTTTTTCTTGATCCATTCTGTCAGTCAATTTTTTAAATTGGTGAATTGAGAGCATTTACACTGATGGTAATAACTAATATATATTGGCTTATCCTTGTCATATTATTTTCTTGTTGTTTGTTCCTTGTCTTTCTCCACTGTTAATTGTTTGTCTAGCCTGATGGCTTCTTTCTATTGGTTTTCTTGGAACTGTGTTCTTCATTATGTCTATAATGTTTTTTTGGTTTGATGGTCATTAATTTCTTCAGTTGTTCTTTTTTATAGAAGTATCATTTCTCCATTGATCTTGAAAGATAGTTTTTCAGGGCACATCAACCTGGGTTGAAGTTGTTATCTTCCACAATTTAAAATACTTCACTCCAAGCTCTCCTTGATATAAGAATTTGTGTTGAAAAGTCTGCTGTAATTCTGGTGGGCTTTTCTTTATTAGTGATTTATTTCTTTTCTCTAACAGTTTTTCATATCCTGTTCTTGTGATGAATTTCTGGGATCTTCATTAATATATGCCTTGATGCGGATTTATTTTGGTCATGGCTGACTTGAGTTCTGTATATGTCATGTTAGTTACTTTTCTTTCCTTGATGAACTGAAATATCTGACACTTAAAGCTAAAAGGGGGAGGGTTTATTCAGTTCACAGTTCACAGAGGGTAGAGTCCATAATTACCTGGCTCCAAGGAAGGGTTGCAGAGTGACAACAGTTTATGGTCATGGAAAACAGCAGAAGCAGCAAAGGACCTTTCCAGTGTGTTTCTGACCCTTTTATATCATCCAAACTACTGTCAGTAGGGCGGTGCCAAACCAATCGCACAGCAGGTTTAGTAATCACATGCCCTTAAAGCCAATATTACAAACTCTAGATTTAGCATCTGAGAAAAAGCATGAGACTTTGGGGTGCCACATAAGCAAGCCATAATATTTCTTTTATCTGTCAGTTCAATTCTTTTTTGATGCTTGGGAAGTTTTCTACTATTACTTCTGTGAAGGAGTTTTCTATGTCCTTTGCACTGACTGCTAGTTTTTCATTGACTCCTGTAAATATTATATTTTTGTTTTTCACATCATCTTGAAGCTGCTGGATTATTTTCCTACAATCTCTTCCCATTTTAAAAAAATCTTTCTTTTCATGATTGCTAACTGCAATTCTATTTTCTAGATCTGATATTTTGTTCTCCACTTTCGTTCATTTGACTCTGTAAATTTTCAATAGAATTTTTATTTCTTGGATATCTGTTTGGATTTGTTTATTGTATTCTATTTCTTTCCTATATTGAGCATTCATAGTTTCCATAATTTTGCCAGACTCTTCTAGATTTGCTGAGCTGGTCCTTCCTTATGATTGTCTTTTTTTTCTCTCTCTCTCTTTCTGTCTCTCTCTCTCTCTCCCCCTCTCTCCTGAAAGAGTATTTCTTCTCTGATTTTCTCTATAGCCTCAGTCATCAGCTTATTTACTCTTGATGAAAAAAATTCTTCTTATACTCTTAATTCTGTGGCAGTATCCAAGTCCAAGCCCAAATCTCTGCTGGGTAACCTCAGCAAGTCTAGGATTAGTGCTGGGTGCATCTTGGCCTCCAGATGTGGGAGCTGGGGCCAGTCTTTCACCAGCAGATTTCTGAACGGCTCACAAAAGTCATCTTACCCATTTAGGCATTGCTCCTCTTGTGCATTGCCCTCTTTGTCCTGCCACAAAACGCTGCTTATGCACAAGCACATTGTCACAAACTGGAGGGAGTACTCACTTCCTGGCCCAAGAGTGCTTTTGCTGCTGGTTACAGGGCAGCATCATGCTAATTTCCCATTCCTTATCCCTGCAGCTTAAGGCTACTTGTGCCCAGGGTCTTAGCACACACCCCCCCACACAGTACAAGGGATCATGTTACTCCACTAGATGTCCTCAATGTTGTTGACAGTTCCGAAAAGTTTCAGTTAGCCACTATAATGCACAACAGAGAAAAATAAAAGACAATGACAGAGGGGAAAAATAGAGAAAGAGAATCAGATATCCAGTCAAGGGAGCAGCTTCCTATTCACTTGCCCCTTTGTGTACTGGAAATTTGCCACCAGGCTGAGGTGTCCTCTGTTTGTAGAAAAGCAAAAGTAGGGGGGCTTATAATCCACGTCTATCTTGTGCGGGTTGAGTTCACCCCACATTTATAGTTTTTTTTTTTTGCTTTTTGGGGTGAAAAAATCCCAAGAATTGCAGTCCTTGCTCCACTCAGGTGGGAGACTCACAGGCCACCCCCAAGTTTATGGGCTGGATAAACATTGCATAAAGTTCTATGCTTGTGTTTTATTAGCTTACAAGTTTCTTATTTCTGACTTATTTTGGTATTAGGTGTATGTTCCTTCCTTTCTTCCAATTACCTGTGTTTTAGTTGATTTTTTTCTGAGTAGATGCAGCACGGTTCCCCCTCTGTACAGTCACATTGCCTAAGCCAATAATCTGCTCTTTCTAATTACCACCAACTGGGTATGTGGAGGCATCTAACTTTTCTTGTTGCTGAGATACAATATATGACATCTTCAAATTAAAGGAGAGATTTACTTTGGTTCACAGTTTGTAAGGGTTTCAGTCCATAGTCTGCTGGCTCCAAGGCAGGTGCAGGACTGAGGGCAGAGCTGTAAACTCATCAGTGAACTAATCCACTGATGACTATCAAATGCTCGTGATCTAGTCTCCAAAGCCCCAGAACTATCCAAAGCCGTCCAAAGTGGCAATTCCACAGCCTGAAGGTCCAGCAGCCTTGAAATTTTCTCAATCTAATTAGTTACTCTACTACCCTTAATCTCAGTCTCTTGCAGATTCTCAGGACTTGAGCAATATTTGGAGAAATTTTCACATGGCCTTGAATCCAAACGCCAATAGACTCCCTGTCTTTTTTTTTTTTTTTTTTTTTTTTTTTTTTTTGTGACAAGATCTCGCTTTGTGGTTCAGGCTGGCCCTGAGCTCAGCCTCAAACTCACATCACAGCAATCCTCCTGCCTCTGCCTCCTGAGTGCTGGGATGACAGGCGTGAGCCACCACGCCCGGCACTGTAGTATGTGGTACTCATTGCTGCTGGGGTGAGTCTCCACACCCAGTATGGTATGTGGTTACCGGGGATCGAACCCGGGTCCTTGCATTTGCAAGACAGGTGCCGGAACCATTGAGCTAAATCCCCAGCCCAGACTCCTTGTCTTTTTGATTGGGCCTGCTTCGAATCTGTGCAACAGTTTTGGAAGTGTGGCCATTTTGATAATATTGGCTCTGCCTAGCCAGGATCTGGGAACATCTTTCCATTTTCCAATGTCCTCTTCAGTCTCTCTCCAAGAGTACTGTAGTTTTCTTTGTTGAGGTCTTTCACTTCCTTGGTTGGGTTAATTCGTAGACATTTCATCCTTCTTCAAGTGACTGTGGAAGATATTGTTTTAATAATTTCCTTCTCATCCTGTTGATTGTTGGTGCATGCAAATACTCACAATTTTTTGTGTGTTGATATTGTATCCTGCTACTATTTTGAAGATGGTTATTAATTCTAAGAGATTTTTTGATGGAGTTCTTTGGTCATGTCATCTGCAAATAATGATAATTTGAGTTCTTCCTTTTTCTATAAGTATCACTTTTATTTCTTTCTCCCACTTACGGTTTTAAGTACTATACTGAATAGAAGCGGTGATAATGGATATCTTTGTTTTGTTCTTAATTTTAGAGGAAATGCTTTTAGTTTTCCCATTTAGTGTGATACTGGCTATTGATTTGTCAGAAGTAGTCTTTATCATTGTCAGCTCTGGTCCTTCTATACCCTATTTCTTCAAGGTTTTTTTTTTTTTAATTTTAAACGGGTGTTGGATTTTGTGGAAAGCTTTATCCGCATCTATGGATATGGTCATGTAGTTTTTATATTTTGCTCCTATTTATGTGATGTACATTACATTTATTGATACATATGTTGAACTGTTCTTGCATCTCTGAGATGAAATCCATTTCATCATAATGTGCTGTATTCTATTTATTAAAATCTTGTTGAGAATTTTTGTATCTGTATTCATTAAAGAGATTGGTCTACAGTTCTCTTTTTTTAAAAGTTGGGTCTTTCTCCATTTGTGGGATCAGGGTGACACTGTCTTCCATAAGTGAATTTGGGAGCACAACATCCCTTTCAATTTCTTTGAAGAGTTTGAGGAGTGTTTTTGTTATGAGATACTTAAAGGTTTTATGGAATCCAGTAGTGAATCCTCATGTCCTGGGTTTATATTAGTTGATAGATATTTACTACTGTCAATTTCATTGCATTTTAATGAGTTGTTAAGGATATTTATACCTTCATGGGTTAGTTTTTGTCGTTTATATGTGTCTAGAAATCTGTGCATTTCTGCAATATTCGCTAATTTGTTGGAATATATTTTTTCAAAGTAGTTCCTCTCATCTGCATTTTGACACAGTCTGCTGTGATTTCACCTTTTTCATTTCTAATTACACATATGTGAGTCTTTTCTCTCTCCTTGTGAGTCTTTTTTCTTTACTGAGTTTTTTGGTACATTTTAGGAATACATTATGATTCCATTCATCACTGAGAATGTGTTCCTGTGTGTGATATATCTTGATTCTCATTTTTCCCATTCTTTTGCCTTCCCTTCAACTCCTCCACTCCCTATATACATAAACTTCATATACTGATATAGTAGTTTTCTTTTTACCATCATTTCTAAAATTTCCATTCTTTGCTTTCCTCTGCCCCTCTCCCTAGTTCGTCTGCTCCTTTGAGCACTTTCTTCCTATTTCACAAGACCTATCTTACCTGCTTTATTTATTCATTCAAATAACCAGCTCTTCAATTGGTTGATTTTTAAGTTTTTGTGTCTCGATTTTATTTATTTCTACTCTTATCTTTTTAATTTCCATCCTTAATTTCATTTTAAAGTAGGTTTGTTATTGTCTCTCAAATATCTTAAAGTTTCCCATAAGGTTATTTATTGCTCTAGTTTCCTGATATGAGTACTAATTGCAACAAATTTTTTTCTCTTAGAACTGCTTGCATAGTGTCATAGAAGTTTGATTTGTACAGTGGTGAACTTCCAGAAAATTTTTTTATCTTTATTGGTACATTATGAATACACATCATCATCGCATTCAACATTGAGAGTTTACCAGAATATGACATTTGATTCTCATTTTTCCCTTTTCCCCCCGCCCTGCAACCCCCATCCCCTATATATACAATCTTTGTTTTCTTTTTTCTTTATTATTACCACATTCATTTCCCCTCATTATTTACCCTTACAATCTCTTTCCTTTTAAATATTTTCTACTTCACAATATCAACTATACATACTATAACTCATTTACAACTTCATTTTCTCATACTAGGGAAAAGATACGATATTTACACAACTGTGACCTGTTTATTTCGCTTATGAGGTACATCCATTTGAGTCTGAATGACTCAATCTTATCATTTTAATAGCAGAGTAATACTCCATTCTATAAAAGAACTACATCTTCTTTATCCAGTCTCCAGTTGATGAACATTTTCATTGTTTCCAAGACTTAGCAATCACAAACTGAGCTGCTATAAACATGGGTGCACATATGTCGCTGTGAAATGAATCTTTTAATTCCTTTGAGTATATACCTAGCAGAGCGATGGCCGGGTCAAATGGAACTTCTAGAAATTTTAAAATTTATTCTTGGATTTATTATGTGACACACTGGTTATTTAGAAGTTTGTTGTTAATTTTGTGTTTTCTGGAGTTTCTTCTGTTCTTGTTTTTCACTTTCATGGCAGGGTGGTCTGGTAGTATGCATGGGGTGATTTCAATTTCCTGTATTTAAACTGATTTTGTGGAGTAGTATATGATCTATTTTGGAAAAAGTGACACATCCTGCTGTAAGGAACATACTCTGTGGTAAAGGGGTAGAATACTGTATATATCTATTAAGTCCATATGTTCAAGGGTGTGGTTCAGCTCTGAAATTTCTTTATTGGTACTTTATTTCATTGATCAAACTGTTTATGAAAGTGGGGGGTGTTAAAATATTATGACTGTGTCAGTATTTGTTCCATCTTTTAATTTCAGTAATTTTTGCTTTATGAAGGTAGGTGCTCCAGTATTTGGTGCATATATGTTTGTCAGTGTCATCTCTTCTTGTGAAATTGTTCCCTTAACTAGTATTTAGCCACTTTCTTCATTTCTTCTAATCAGTTTTAGCTGGAATATTCTCATCTCTGTTATTAGAATCACTACCTCTGCTTGTCTTGGGGGTCCCAATGCATGAAATGTTGTTTTCTATCCTTTAATTTCTAACCTATGACTATCTTGTTGGATAAGATTAGTATGTTGAATGTAACAGATTGTTGGATTCTGTTTTGACTCAGTCTTTCAATCTGTGTCTTTTTGTTCTTTATTGAGTTTATTGGTATGTTTTAGGAATACATTATGATCTCATTCATCATTGAAAATTTGTACCTGTACATGACATATCTTGATTCCCAATTTTTCCCATTCCCTGCCCTCCCTTCAACCCTTCCACCCACTATATACATAAATTTTGCTTCAGTTTTTTCCTTTTACAATCAAATATTTTTTCCCTTCTTTGCTAGCCTCTGCCCCCTCTCCTGTTCCCTTTCTCCTTTGAACATTTTCTTACTATTTCACAATGCCTACTATACATTTTTGGACCTCATTTATACCTTCAGTTTCTCCCACTAGAGAAACAATGTGGAGCTGACGTATGAGTGTCCTATTTATTTCACTTAGGAGTAGGGCTGCAAAGTGCATTCATTTAGCTATAAATGTCTCATTTGTCTTTCCTTATGGCTACCTACTGCTCCAGTTTCTAAAAAAGCAAAAAGTACATCTCCTTTACTCACTCACCAGCTGATGGGCTTTTGCACTGTCTCCAAGAGTTTATTACAAACTGAGCTGTTTATAAACATGGGTGCACATACGTGCTGTGCTATGATGCTTTGGGGAAGATACCAAATGGGAATAGCAAGGTCAAATGGGACCTCTAATCCTACTTTTTTGAGGAATCTCTACACTAATCTCCATAGTGGTTGCACCAGTCCACATTCCCACCAACAGTAGAGAAGGGTTTCTTTCTTGCCACAGTCCTGCCAGCATTTGTTGCTGGTTGATTTCAAGATAGCAGCTATTCTTTGTGGAGTGAGATGGAATCTCAGAGTTGTTTTCATCTGCATCTCTCCAATGACCAGTGATGTTGAGCATTTCTTCATATGCTTCTTGGCTGCTTTTACTTTTTTCTCTGAAAAGTGTCTGTTCATTTCAGAGGCCCATTTTTTAATTTAGTCTTTAAATTTGGAAGGTTCTGATTTTTTAAAGTTCTTTATATATTCTAAATAATAGTCCTTTGTCTGAGGAACAACTAGTAAAAATTTTTCCCACCTTGTATTTTGTCTCTTTACTCTTTTGGTGGTTTCTTTTGCTGTGTAGAAGCTTTTAAGTAAGATGAGATTCCAGTTGTTGATTCTTTCTGCTAGTTCCTGTGCTGCTGAGGTTTTGTTCATACAGTCATTCCCTGTGTCAGTGTCTTCAAGAGTTCTACCTAACCTATCTCCCAGCAGGTTTAGTATAATCTATGTCTTTTAACTGGAGACTTGAAGCTGTTAACATCGAGAGACATTACTGAGATGTGGTGGGTTTTTACTAGTGTAGTCTTTTTTTATCTGTTGATGAAACCTTTGCTTTTTTTCCCTAACTTTTTTGTTGCTGTTTATTCATTGATCTCATTAATTTCTTCAGGGATTTAGCTGTATCCATTTTGTGATTTCTATCAAGAGTATACTTAAGTATTTTTTTAAGTGTTGGTTTAGTACTCATGTATCTTCTGAGCTAGCATTTTTATGGAAAGACTTCATATCTCCATCTGTTTTGTAGGATAGCATTGCTGGATAAAATAATCTGGTTTGGAAGGTATTTGCTCTTTTGTTTGTTTTAGGTTTTTTGAGACAGGGTCTCGCTTTGTAGTTCACACTGGTCCTGAGCTCAGGGCCACCTGGGTCCTTGCGCTTGTAAGACAGGCGCCAGAACCACTGAGCTAAATCCCCGGCCCAAAAGGTATTTGCTCTTAAGGCTTGCAATGTTGTACTCCAAGCTCTCCTGGCCTTTAGAGTTTTATGTTGAGAAGTTTTTTGTAATTATAATTTATTTACCTTTATGTTATTTTCTTTCTTTTTCTCTGGCTGCTTTTAAAATTTTGGATTTTCTGATGGATATTTGCTAACTAAATAAAGAAGTGTCCACCAACTGGAGACTGGATAAAAAAGCTGTGGTTCTTCTACAGGATGGAGTATTACTCTGCCATAAAAAATGATAAGTTTGAATCATTTATATTTAAATGGACATACCTGAGGATATCCTCATAAGTGAAATAAATAGGGCACAGATAGGTACATATCACATCTTTTCTCTGGTATGAGAAAATAAAGATGTAAATGAGTCCTATCACTGTATGTTATATATTGTGAAATAGAAAAGGCTCAAAGTAAAATAGGGTGAAGGGGGAAAAATAATGAGATTATAACAAAAAAGAAAATAAACAAATTTTATGTATATGGGGGGGTGGTAGGGTGGGTAGGGCTATGGGAAAAAATGAGAATTAAGTTGTGTCTTATATTGGTACAAATCCCCATTATGGAGTGCAATCATGTTGCGTATATGTAATGTACCAATAAAGATTTCAATTAAGGGGCCGGGGAGTTAGCTCAGTGGTTCCGGCGCCTGTCTTGCAAGCGCAAGGGCCCGGGTTCGATTCCTGGGTAACCACATACAATACTGGGCGTGGAGACTCACGCCCAGCAGCAATCAGCACCACATACCACAGTGCCGGGCGTGGTGGCTCACGCCTGTAATCCCAGCACTCGGGAGGCAGAGGCAGGAGAATTGCTGTGATGTGAGTTGGAGGCTGAGCT
>PVIR01046022.1:0-10438 GCA_004026965.1 Petromus typicus
TCACTCCATAGCAAGCCCCACTGCCCAGGAAGACACTACCCAATGGCACCTCCAAGAACCTGCTCCCCATAGTCACCCCCTGCTCTTGGCTCTGCAGCCTTGGGCGCCTCCGCCAGGCCACTGGGTAGAAGGAGCCTTGAACTGTTAGGACCTTCAACCACCATAACAGGACACCTGTGTACCCATGGGAACTTGCAAGGGGTGGCATTTGGGGCACCACGAGATGCCTGCTCACCTCCCCCTCCCTTGGCACCTGGCAGCCTCGTGTTCCTTGTGTTCCCTCGTGCTCCCTCCCCTTCCTTGGCTGAGGAGTTGAGCTTGTATTTGAGATTGTGCTCGACCCAAGGGCTGTTCCTCTCCTCTCCTCCTCCCTCTCGCCAAGGCCAGGAGCTGGCTAGAGGCAAAGGGGATATCTAGGAATGGTGAGCTGACTTGGTCGGAGCAGAGGATGATGCAGCCAGAAGGGCAGAGGATGGTGGAGACTCAACTAGACCCCAATCATGCCTGACAAACCAGAGCTCTTCACAGTGACCTCATCTGGCCTAGCCAGGTCATCCATCTCCCCAGAATAGGCAGTGGCCCCGGGTCCTGGCCCACACTGTGAACCGGCCTGTGTTCTAGGTAGCCGAGTGTCTCTTGTGTGGGTGAGTGTGGCACCTGAGGCTCTGTGGGGACCCTCCCGGCCTCTTTCAGGAATGTCCTGTGCAAATTCTTCCACTGTGCAGATGAGGAACCAAGGGTTGGAGGTGTCTGTGTCCCCCAAAGGCTGTGTAGCTGGGACTCCACCCAGGTCCTCAGTCCCAGCCTTGCGGGTGCTCAGTCAGCCTGCAGGGCCTCATCTTTTGTGCCGTCCTGCCTTGAATGACAGTCAAGAAGTAGGGCTTTGGTGGGGGACTCCCTGGGGAAGCATCAGCTCCCACAGATCTCCCTCCAGGACGGGGTCCCTCCTGCCAGCCATGTTCCTCTGCACATACAGAGCAGGGGATCCTGAGCAGCAGGACCCTTGGCTGGCTGGTGGAGTGGAGCACTGTGACTCCTGAAAACCTGGGTGGGTGCTGAGCAGCACAAGACAAGACCTGGGAGCTCCTAGGCAAGGCGTGCTGCATGGTGGCCGCTCATGAGAGGTGTTACATAAATGCCAGGAGAACACACAGCATGCTCACTGCATCCCTCCTGGCCTCTGGCTGCTGGGAGGGGGCATTCCCCTAACTTTCCCTGCAGCATCTGCTGGGGCCCCGGCTGGTGCCACCCTGTTCATCAGCCCAACTAAGCCACCTGTGCTGGTTTTCTCTCTGGAGCCCTACTTGTGGCTCCAGCTTCCCCTCGTGACTCACGCCTGCCTCCCTGCCTCTCCTGCATGCCCGAGTCAGGGCTGCTCCTCTGTTCTCAGGAGCTTGAGTGTAAAGAGCTGAGGCCGCCCCAGCACACAGTTCAGGGACCCAGACCTCAGGCTGAAGGCCAGCAGGGTCAGTATGCCCATGGGTGACCTCAGGTCAGACAGTGGGCTTCCTTCAGTGGGGTCTGTGGCCATCATTCTGTCCTGGGACCCCAGCTCTATCCAAAGGCATGGCCCCTGGCCCCTGAGGATGCACCCCAGCCCCCAGCACCTCTCTACTCAGTGATCTGGGCAAGTTCTCAGTGCACAGTGTGTGGGAGAATCCTCCATCACCACATGATTGGCCTGAGCTGGCTTCTCTCTTCTGCCAAAGCGATATTAGATCAGGAATTTAGAAATAGCTCCTTTCAAGTCTGTTTCTTAAAAAGAATAACTGTATGAGAGAAGTTGAAAGTCACAGACACAAGCAGGACAAACAGAAGGATGGGACGTCACAAGGGACGGCGCACACAAGTCCTACAGTCCCCACACTCCCTAGGCTACCTGTCCTGCTTCCTTGCCCCTGGAGGGATCATACTGTCCCTTCACCAGCCTGGTGCCTCCAGTGGCTGAGGTGGCAGCAGCTGGCCCCCAGAGAGAGGGAGTGGGCCCCGTGAAGTGGGTGCAATGCAGCAACTGGCCCTGGGGCACCTCAAGGTGGCGCTGCTGGATCCCACTGCCTGCTCCAATTGCCTGCTGGGCTCCAAACAGGCTGGGGGGTGCTGGGGGCCCGCAATCCAGCACCAGGGGTGGTGGTGCCTGGCAGGGTTCTTGCCTGGCTGGTCAGGGAGCAGCTCCGAAGGCACTCTGATGTCTGCACAGCACAGCCGCAGGGCTGGGGGAAACTCAGGACCCCCAGGCGGAGACCGCTCCCCAGTTCCCACCTCATTGGGTTCCAGAGCATCCCCAGTGCTGCCGCAACAGCGTGGCCTCAGAGGAGGGCTCCGCACACACCAGGCGCGAGGCGCGGGAGAGCAGGTGTCTGGGCGGGGGCTGCGTGGGGCGGCACTCACCGTGCAGCAGGGCATGAGGGCGGCGGGGGTCTCTCCTCCAGGCTGGTCCTAGCTGCCGGGTTCAGCTCTACGGTCCCCAGTGGGCTGTGCCCGCCCAGCAGACCGCTCAGCCAATGGCACAGACCCCGGCTGCTCCGCCCCCAGCGCAGGCTCTTCCCGGCTGGGACCCTGCTCCGGACAGGATCTGAGTCTTCTCAGACACACAGGTGTTGCGTAGCTGTGCGGGGAGGGGACGGGGGCACTTTCAGAGTCTCAGCTGCCCATCGGAGGGGCAACTACAATTGACCCGTGTGTGGTGTATTCAGAGCCATCTGTGCCCTCCAGGAGGACCGGCTGCAGCAGCCGCCTCCTGGGCACCAGGCAAACCTGGCGGCAGACTCGGTTGCAGTGAGGAGCCATGTGAGCTGGGCGTGTTACCTAACACCAACAAGCCGCTGCCCCAGTCTGCAGTGGGCTTGTCAGGGACTGCGGGGGAGCAAAGGCTTCTCCGCTAAACACATAGAGGACCCTCCTGCAGGCACCTCCTTCTATGGTGGTCTTTCTCTTCCAGGAGAGGTGAGGCCAAGCCTGAGGACCAAGAGGGTGGCATCACACAGCTGGCTAGAGGGTCCTAAGCCTGGCTCATCTTCCTGTATTCTAGGGTTATTTCTTACTGCTGAGTATCTAGCTCCCTAGCCACTCATCCTGGCTCAGCAAAGACAGGGCAGGCAAAGCCCAGGCCCGTTCAGCCTGGCACAGCTCAGCCCAGCCAAGCCTATTCTAGCCCAGTTCAGCTCCAGTTGGTTCTGCCCAGAATGGCTGAGCTCAGCTCTGTCTACTGAACTGTTCAGTTGAGTCCACTCTTCTCCGCTCAGCACTGGCCTGTAGGCTTGTGGTTTATAGGAAATCTTGGAGGAAGAAGGCTGCAGAGGCTGGACTGAGAGGCCTTGGGTAGCTAGGGGGCTTCCGATAGGTCACTGCTGGGAGGGCAGTTGGATAGATGACCTCAGTGCCTGTCCTTTGTACCTGGAATGTGTCACAAGGCAGTCCCTGGCTCTCTGCTTCCAGCGTCTTTGCTTTCCATATACCAGTGTGAGGCAGGAGCGGCCTGTCCTTGCCCAGTGTGTTTTGCTGCCGGCGCAGTTTCCTGGATAGCAGACCTCATAGCGCCATGAGTGGGCAGGCCAGGGAGCCGGCGTGGTCTTGTGAACATGGCACTGGGGTCACTCCTGCCTACACGTGTTACATCAAAGAAAAAGCAGAAGGCCTGGAGGCCGTAGCTTGAGCTGGGCAAGCACACTTTGCCACAACCCCTGGGGTAGAAGGGAGGCAATTTCTGCAAAAAGATGGAGTCCAGTTCGTGGTATGTAGTAAGTGCAGGGATACACATGATGTCATGTTATTTCTCTCATTCGCCCCTCAGGGGAGCCTCCTGGAAGATGCCTTGTGCCCCAGTGTACAGATATGGATTCTGACTCTCTCTGTGAGGCTCACCATCCCTGGTGTCTATAGGAGTATTGTGGGTAGGTGAGCTAGTTAGGCATTTTGTAGGCAGTTAGTTAGAGATGTCCTCGAAAAGCCTACCTGGTCAAGGACCCAGCAAAGAAGACAACCAAGAGACCTTGGTTGAAGGTCAGCATTGCCAAAGGAAAGACTACCACACCCATGAAGGATAAATAGTAGTCACTGGTATTCTAAGCAGGCTTCAGTCTCTGAGTGGAGGGTCAAGATCTTAATCTACCCCTCCCAGGAAAGACCCCTGACTAAAATTCCTTGTACACTTACCAGATGACTGGCTTTCCCATTTGATCCCCATTTCATCATTATTACCTAAGTGACTATACTTGTAATCTTATTGGTTGGTTATAGTTTTGTCCCCTCTTGTCCTTTCTAGCTGGGCCAGTATCACCTTAGCAACCGTACTTGCAATGTTACTGGTTTGACTATAGTTTTGTCCCACTTTGAACCTGCCTCACCTTGTGGCTTTGTTCCATAAAAACCCTCTGGGAAATGAGGTGAGTGAGGTCACCCATTTTTGGGTTTCCCTTCTGTCCCTCTTAGGCAGAAGCTTTCTTTCTCAGTAAAGTTTTCCTACTCTTAACCTCTGTTGCTCCTAGAATTTATTCTGCAGTATCAGAGAACACAAACTCACGTTTCAGATATTTCCCATGTTTAGAGTTACACTTGAGCCCTGTATCAGGAGTTTGGCTCAGGTCTTGTTATGCCTCACTTTCTGGTGCAGTGGGGGCAGCTGTGGCAGGAGGATGTTCTATAGCTGCATGGGCAGGATATGGAGGAGCAAGTATGAGATGTTCATCTTGGGGGCTCTTGGAATTCTAAGACATAGGGAACCCACCAGCCAGGGCCAGGGGCTGTGGGCATTTGCTGCCGTGAAATCTGGTAGAGTCCTACCCATCCTCTTCCTTGTCTGGCACCAACAGAAAGTGAACCGCATCAGGAAGAAGAGGAGGAGTCAGACACCTCCCAGGTGTCTCCAGTGTCACCAGGTAGCATGCAAGTGAGTATAGATGACTGTCCATCTGTGGCTAAGCAAAGGAGACAGCCAGGGAGGCAAGGGGACCAGGTGTGGGCATTGCCTGTGCAGTTGTGGGAGCACAGACTTGGGCTGCACATGGCTGGGGAGTTCAGGGGCCTTCCAGGGTGGAGTTGGGCTGGATCTCGGCTGGATGGCTTGTGAGGAGAGTTCCTTTCAGGAAGAGAGGATCAGAGACAACTTGCTAGTCTATGAACAGAGAAAGACAAGGAGTCTTTGCTGCTCTGGTTCCTGTTATGGTTTATAGTCTTCTGAGAGTTGTGGGTGTTGGCGTTTTATCCTATCAGTGAGAAAATAACTAAGATTTTTGTACCCGACAGGTGGGTTGTTGCTGTGACTTTACCTGACAGGATGGATCAGAAGCCATTGGAACCATTTGGTAGGTGGGGTTTGGAAAGGGTTGGAGATGCTGGCCAGAGAATACTGGAAGCTGAGCTTGATGGGAGATTCTAGTCAGAGCTCAGAAAACCAGAATGTTGATAGAAATGCAGCTGGTAGAGACCAGGCTCGGGTGGTTTCAGCTGGGAACAAGGACTCCACACCATGCGTTGAGCCTCCGGGGCAGAAAATTTGTCTACATTTTGCGGATATTCTGAGACTTTGAGAAAGACTGAGATTAAGCGTGGCCTGGACACTATTGGGAGCTTTGAGCCAGATCTATATTGATAGTCAAAAGCAAAGGGCCCAGCAGAATGATTTAAGAACTTTTGAGTTTGGTCAAAAAGAAAGCTTTGGTCCCAAGTCTTTGGGACCTACAAAAATGGAGCCGACGAAGTTTGCGACTGAAAAGGTAAATACTAAAAAGACTTCACCTTTTCCCTTTTCAGCTGTTTCCCCTCCCCATTCATTCATTGTAGTTTAAGTGGTGTTTTATTTTTGACCTTGAAAAAAAAAAGAATTCAAGTACTTTGGAATGGGACAATAGGAAGAATAGCTTAAGGGCATTGAGGAACCATACAGACCCTTTGAAGACTTAAAATTGCAAAAGTGAAAGACTTTGCTTTGCAAAGAGAGTCCCCCAGGGCACCGTGTTGAGAAGCTCAAAAGCTGCCTAAGGAACTGATTTCCCAGGATTTAGTTTACTGTGGCCTGGCTCTCACATGCCTTGGTAAGTCCCTGCAGGATGCAGAAGGGCTCAGCTACTGCACCAGCTAGGGGCTGAATTTGGCATTATACACATGGGGCTGGTCTTAGGAGCCTACACAGTGGAAGAGCTGTGAGGTCTCAGAGAGGCTTCCACATCAACTTCAGAAGAAGGCCTGGGACGGGGATTTAGCTCAGTGGTTCCGGCGCCTGTCTTACAAGCGCAAGGACCCAGGTTCAATCCTCGGTAACCACATACAATACTGGGTGTGGAGACTCACGCCCAGCAGCAATCAGTACCACATACCACAGTGCCGGGCGTGGTGGCTCACGCCTGTAATCCCAGCACTCGGGAGGCAGAGGCAGGAGGATTGCAGTGATGTGAGTTTGAGGCTGAGCTGAGGGCCAGCCTGAACCACAAAGCGAGACCTTGTCTCAAAAAAACCTAAAAAAAGAAGAAGGCCTGGGAGGCCAGGCAGTGTGCTCTTGAGAGAGCAGCGTGTGAAGCTATGAGTGTGAAGTGGAAAGTGCACTGGAGAAGTGGACACTGGAGAAGCCAGGAACATGAACTAGCCGAGAAAGATCCTGGGAGTGAGCAAAGACAGCCCCAGAGAAGCAAGGCGGGTTATAACCATAGGGAATGTCCTAGGGGTGAGGCCACCCAAGCCCCATGGAGTTCATGCTTCACCACAGTTTGCCCAGGGTGGTGGACCTATTTGTCCTGCTGGGTTTTGGTCTTGCTTTGGTCTAGTATTTACAGGAAATAATACCAGAGATGAAATATGACATACTGTATCTCCTAACCTATTAACTGTATGAGAAACTGAATTGTTGTTCTCTAGAAATCGAAGAGTCCCAGGAGTAGAAAGATATTTATTAATAGGAAAGCTTTCAAGGGCAGAAGGGGGATTCGAGTGGGTAGCCCTCAGACTCTACTAGGAGTTTACAAGGTGAAACCCATGTGAGTGCGATGTGGGTCACAGCCATGATCAACCAATAAGGTTACAGCGTAGTCACCCTGGTAATAGGGATCCAGTTGGGAAGTAAGTCTTGTAACAAGCGTGGATGGAAGGAACAGATTCTCCCAGGAAGTGGCGGGTCCAGAGGTCTCTGGTCACCCACCAGGGTGGCTGATGTCTGTCTAGACTTCATTAGGCCTGGCGTTTGTTCTTGGAGGAAGTATGCCAGGCTCCTCAGCTTGTCCTTATCTTGAGGCTTGGTTTTCAGTTGATGTCTCCATTGCTGCTGTGGTGTGTTTCACCTTTGTCTTGATCCAATTATGACCCATGTGACTACCTATGGTATTTCTACCTAACTCATCTGTCTGCAACACCATTCCTCTCTATCCCTCTCTGTATCCCTTTTGGAATGAAAATGTTTACTCTGTGCCTTTATATGTTGGAAGTGTTTAGCTTTTCTGTTTTATAGCGGCTCTCAGCTAAGACTTTACCTGAATTCTCAGGGTGGACTTTGGAAATGACTTTTTGGAAGTGTGGAAACTGTTAGGATTTTGGCAACTCTTAGAGATGGACTAAATATATTTTGCACATACAGATGTGCATGAATCTTTGGGGGACCAGAGGTAGAATGTTGTGGCTTATATTTAAATGTCTCTTCCAAGAACTTAGGAACTCATAGGTGAGGCTTTGGAAGGTGATTTGGACTATGGGTGTGCGATATTTGTCAGTAGATTAGTCCATTGATGAATTTATAGCTAAATGTGATCTGAGAGGTGAAACCTGATTGGAGGAAGTGGGTCACTGGGGGTGTGGCCTGGAAGGGTCCATCTCCCTCCCTCCTTCATCCCTTTCGGCTTTCGGCTGCCATAGCATAAGCTCCTCTGCATGGCAAAATTTTCCTCTCCCATGCTGCCCTGCGTTGGGTTCAACTGACTATGGACTAAAACGTCTACATAGTGTGAGTTAGAGTTGTAGGTGTTGGGTATTGTGTTTCAGCTATGAGAAAGTAACTATGAAAGTTCTTTTTTTGCAAAGCTTGTCATTTTGTTTTTTCCAAGGAGAGAATGGTAGAGGTCCATAACCTTCGTTCTCCATTGCCAAGAGGGACAATGTCACCTGTCCTTCAGGTACCCCACACTCCCTGGTCTCTATTTCCTCTGCTTCTCCTAGACCCTGCTGGACTCTCTCCCTCCCGCCTTCCTCTCCTGCTCTCTTCCTCCCTGCCTGACTATCTTCTCTCCCCTTCCTCCCTTCCTCCTCTGTCCTTTCTGATCTCCCCTTTCCTCACCCCTCTCTTGTTCTTTTCCTCTTCTCTCTCCCTCTCTCCTGCACAGCGACACCAACTGGCACTAGGTGGCCTGTGTCCAACAGTGACAGTGCCAAGTCAGCACCGAGGCACTGGAGCCCTGTGCTCACCTGCACTTGCAAACACGACTGAGAAGGTTGTGGAGACTGCTGATGTCCAGTCTTGGGAACGGATTCTTGCCCAGCAGATTCTGCATGCATGCATTGGGACTAGGAGGGCAACCAGATTGAGGGAAGTCTGTGAGCTGAGGGGCATGAAGAACTACAGGAAGCTACCATGGTGGGATTTCCATGAAGGGGGACCCTATCCCCAAATCTAATCCAGAAAGACTGCCCTTGCTGCAGGCCATTTTGGTCTCTGCTCTGGTGTAGGGCACAGGCAGAACAGCCTGGTAACGAGGCTCTAATGAGGAGGGAGCCATCCCAGGCTCTTGCTGGCCCCCAAGGGTGGTTCCATCTGTCTTGTTGGGCTCTCTGGCCTCGATGCTCTCGCCAAGCTGGGCCTAGCTCCCCACAGGAAGCTGCCAAATGTCCTTACTCAGTGTCTGTCTCTGCAGCCACCCCCTGCAGGTCATCTCTTCCAGGCCATTAGCTCTGCTCATGCTTTTTGCCATTGTCTCTGCTGCCATTTGTCTGGGGAGGGGCAGGACTGGGACTAAGCTCTAAAAGGCCTGAGGCCCAAAGAAGCTGCAATGTGAGTCCTCATCAGGGCCTTGGGCCCAAGGCTCTGAGCATTACTGACGTGCTCACGGGTCAGTCACCAGAAGAGGCCTGAGGGTGAGCTCTGCCACTGTCCAGCTGTGTCACTTTGGGCAGATCCCACCCTGCCTGGACCTCACTCTCTCCTCCCATAGTATGACACGGCTCAGACCAAGGGAGCCCACGCTTATCTGGCAGGAATCCCCAGCAGACATACTTTGTTGTACATAAAGCACAAGGGACTTGATTATAGCCACAAAAAAATAGGATCTGCCATTTTTCCTGAACCACAGGGCTTCTGGGTTTGTTCATCTTTGGACAAAACATGGGCATAATTTCACTTTGTCTTCATCTACAAAACAGTGGTACAGTGCAGTGGTCTGAGACGCAGGGTGGTCCTGGGGGAGGAATCACGTGGCTCAGACTTGCCTGGAGCTGTGGCCCTCCGGAGTGGCCAGGCTGTGACAGGAGAGGTAAAGCCTTGATTGGTATTGAAGTTTTCTCATTGTTCAGTGCCTGCATTATCTCTCCACCCCAGGACTTTCTGTGATCACACCTGCGGGCTTTCTTTGTATTCTCCCAGGTAGAATACAAACTGAGGCCCATATGTTTATAATCATAGCTTGTCAATGGATCGTTGATAGATGGACTATTTTTTCACCATAAGATGCCCTTGTTTTTCTCTGGTAGCAATTTCTTCTTCTTCTTCTTCTTTTTTTTTTTTTTATGGTTTTTTAAGACAGGGTCTTGCTTGTTCAGGCTGGCCCTGAGCTCAGCTTCCAACTCACATCACAGCAATCCTCCTGCCTCTGCCTCCCAAGTGCTGGGATTACAGGTGTGAGCCACAACGACCGGCACTGTGATATGTGGTACTGATTGCTGCTGGGTGTGAGTCTCCACACCCAGTATTGTTATGTGGTTACCTGTGGTTACCGGGGATCGAACCCGGGTCCTTATGCTTGCAAGTCAGGTGCTGGAACCACTGAGCTAAATCCCCGGCCCAGTCCAGTTGTTTCTTGGTTATTGTTTACATCATTGTATATCTTTTTACATTTAATTTGCACCTTTAAATCTAAGAACCATGTGTTTGAATCACATTTTTTTAAAAAGCTCTCATTTTGTCAACCTGTGTATTGCTGTGGAGGTTTTAGATATTACAGGGGATAGGGACATATTTAGGGGCATAATTCAGTGAGAGTTGTAAAGGAAATTAAGCTATTTAAGAAGCCAGAAATAAAGGGAACAAATTAACTTTGTGAAATAAAGGGAAAGACATAATGAACACAAGCAAAAGGATTAAAATAGAAAACAAAAGAGCAATACAGAAAAACCAACAAACTAAAAGTTAGTTCTATGAAAAAAATTACTAAAAGTAATAAAACTGTAGCAAGAATAGCCAAGAGAAAAACACATACTATATTAGAAGTAAAAAACATGGCAGGATACAGATTTGATTGATAATACAAAGAGC
>PVIR01046023.1:0-10436 GCA_004026965.1 Petromus typicus
GCTGACTCGCAGCCCTTCCTGCTGGGCTCTGGCGCTTTGGTCCGACGGCGCGCGGCCCGTTGGGCCCTTGTGCGGGTTGGCTAGTGTGCGGAGCCCTTCTGCTGGCACCACCTGGGAGGTGCAGGCCAGGTGCTAGTGGTTTGTTTTCTAGGTTTTAAGAGAAAACAGGCTGGTGAGAAATTGGGTGGCTTCTCTGAGGTAATCGAGGCAGAAGCAGCACCTGGTTTTACAGAAACGGAAGGTCATGCAATTTCTTAGATTCTCATTGGGAAACAAAAAAGTACCAAACATTAGGAGAAGGAAGTATGTGTTAAAATGAGAAAGAGCTCACTAACCCACGAAGACCACAGATATGGCCATAATACATATTTCTAGTAGCAGTGTGATGCCTTTCTACATGGTATCAGGAGCTTAGGAACATAATTTTCCTAAGATGAGAAATGCCTTTGGCTGCATTATGTACATTCACTTATGTTTGCACATTTTGAGGGCACTGTAATTTTGCCCCTATTTTGCTGGCTGCTTACTTTCGATCAGTGCTTATGACAATTATTTAATAATATTTTCTATAAAGATAAATTTTTCCCTTGTATAGTAAAATTTCTTTAAATTTGTAACTCTATTACTGATGTTGCACTGTAGCTTTTTAGGGTTATTGTCAATTTGGGGATACTGTCATCAATTAGTTGGCTGTTTTTCTCAATTTGGATGGAAATCATGAGTCCAGAAAATGTCCCTTCCTTGATGTTAGGGCCCCAGTCTTTGTATGCCAGTGGACTGCGTGTTACAGCTCTCAAAAGCTCCTACTTGCCCCAGTAGCTCTAGCAGCTTTCTGGAACTCTTCCAGCAGCGCCTGTGGCCACTCAGGAGCTCTCCATTGACTCCTACAGGCCTCTGCCAGTTGCCGCTGGCCAATGATGGTCGCGGCTGCCAGTCCATATTCTCTGTGTCAGTTAACACAGCTGGTCTCTGGAACTCTTCAGAGCTTTAGTAGCCCCTTAGTAGCACTATTTTTATTTATTTAAATTGAAATCTTTATTGGTACATTACATATACACATCATGATTGCACTCAACAGTGAGAATCTGGGGCTGGGGATTTAGCTCAGTGGTTCTGGCCCCTGTCTTGCAAACTCAAGGGCCTGGATTCGATCCCCACATAACAATACTAGGCGCGGAGACTCACGCCCAGTCGTAATCAGTACCACATGACCACAGTGCCTGTAATCCCAGCACTCGGAAGGCAGAGGCAGGAGGATTGTTGTGATGTGAGCTTTAGGCTGAGCTCAGGCCAGCCTGAACTACAAAGCGAGACCCTGTCTCAAAAACACAAAAGAAAACAAAAACCAATGAGAATTTGTACCAGTATATAACACAACTCCATTCTTACGTAAAGGAAGATATTATCTCTTTCTTTTTTTTCCTTGATTTTTTGAGACAAGCTCTTGCTGTGTAGTTCAGGTTGACTTTGAACTTACTGTGCAGCCCAGCTGGCCCCAAACTCACGCTAATCTTCTTGCTTCAGCCTCTAAGGCTGGGATTATAGTTGTGTACCACCACATCTGTTTTGAGGATGTTTCAATCTACCAACTTTGCTATGTGAATGTCAGTGGCATCCTGTTTGAGTTTAGATCTTAAATGTCTTCCCAAACCCACATGTTAAAGGATTGGTCCCCAGCATGTGGCACTGTTGTCAGGCAGACATCAATCAGTTCTTAAAGAGAGGCAAGGCCCAGTAAAGGAAGTTAGGTCATTGGGGTATGCGCTGAGGGAACATTAAGATTTTCGCTTTTCGTGTCTCACTCCTTGACAGTAGGAAGATAAGCAGCCTTGTTCACTATCTCTCCCTACTGTGTTAGGCCATAAGCCCCCAAAATGACAGAGCCAGCTAAGGCCTGAAACCTCTGATGCAGTGAACCAAAAGAAAACATTTTTCTCTTTGTTATCTCAACTATTTGTTACGGTGATGGAAAGCTCAAAAACATTCCATTTCATTCAAGGACTTTTTAAATGAAGTGTTACCATTTCTTCCCTCTCTCTCTCTCTGTCTCTCTCTCTCTTTCTGCAGTACTAGGAATTGAACTCAGGACCTTGCACTTGCCAGGCAGGCACAGTGTCACTGAGTTACTTCCTTGGCCCAACTATATTTCTTAAGTGCATTCTGAAGTTTTATCACTAAAATCAACACTTCCTGTGTTCTCTACACAAATTTTCATTTTCACTGTTACATGTTAGGTACCAAACAGGAAGTTAATTCAATTTTTATGTCTTCCTTTACCTGGTGGTTAATTATAAGTGCTGAGTAAAATTTTGCAGTCTTATTTAGTAATGCAGAACACTTTAGTAGTGAAAATTCTGTTGTTCTTCTTATCCAGTGACAGCACCTGGACTCCATGGTCCCTGCCTCAGGATGGAAAATTCAGAAAGCATTTGGAATGTTTTATTAAATGAAAGACTAAGTGAAGATATAATTACACTGATACAGGCAATATCAATTCAACCCAACATACAGTTAAAGAGTGTGTTATATAGCAAGTGCTGTAGAACATACAAAGGTAAGGGGCTGTGGTTGCCAACCCCAAGTCCAATAGGTGAGATCATGCCAGAGCCCTAGATTAATGTTACCTTTATGGTTAGGATCCAAAATGTCTTGGAAAAGATGCATCAGGTTGAAGTTTTGGTTCCATCTGATGGGCTTTTGGGAAGTGGTTGGTCACAAGAGCTCTTTCGCTCCTTCTGAGCTCCGTAGGGGCATAAAATGAGAGGCTATGCTCCTTCACACTCCTTGACCATGATGTCCTGCTTCCTGTTGAGCCCATAGCAATGGGATCATCAAGAACTCAAAGAAGGGCCAGGGATTTAGCTCAGTGGTTCCGGCGCCTGTCTTGCAAGCGCAAGGACCTGAGTTTGATCCCCGATTAGCCACACACAATACTGAGCATGGAGACTTATACCCAGCAGCAATCAGTACCACATACCACAGTGCCGGGCGTGGTGGCTCACGCCTGTAAGCCCAGCACTCGGGAGGCAGAGGCAGGAGGATTGCTGTGATGAGTGTGAGGCTGAGGTGAGGGCCAGCATGAACTACAAAGTGAGACCCTGTCTCAAAAAAACAAACAAACAAAAAAACCTCAAACAAACAAATACTGATGAGGCTGCCATGAAAAGCAACACTTCTACACTGATGGTTGAATACAAAATAGTGCAACTATATACAAAACAAGATGGAAATTCCTTGACAAACTAAAACTGGAAATTCCATTGGAATAAGCTATTCCCTTTTAGTTATCTTCCTAAGAGTTAAAGGCACCATATCATGTTGATACATGCACACCTATGTTTTTAGTAACACAATTTATAATAGTTAAATCTTGGAGGCAGCCTATATGCCTATCAACATGAGTGGTATATATGAAGAAAATGAGGTATATATTCACAAGGAGCAGTACTCAGCCATAAAAAACAATAAATTTGAGGCATTTATAGGAAAACGAATGAACCTTGAGACCTCAATGTTAAGGGAAATACATTGGACATAAAAGGTCAGATACTGTACAATTTCTCTTATGTGTACAAATAAAGAGGAAAAAGATAGGTAATCAGAAACAGGGAGATTGTCGTTTGTAGAGGGATCTAGAGATGGAGAAAGGAGGGAGAGAAAGAGGAAGTAAGAATTAAGATGTGTTATATGCATAAACCAACTCCTCATGACAAATGTAATATTATATATCAAATGTATTTATTATATATCATAAACACGTACTAATAAGAAACAAAATGAAAAATTGTTCTAACAAAAAAATAAAATTCTTACAGAAATTTGTTTCTTAAAGAACAAAACTGTCAGCCACGTATGGTAACAGAAACCTGTAATCCCAGCGCTCTGGAGGCTGAGGCAAGAGGAACACTGAGTGTTTGAGGCCACGCTGGGCTACATAATAAGTTCAAGGACAACCTGAATTACATAGTGAGACTGCATCTCAAGAAACAAAAACATTATTTATTATCATAATCTTTTATTATAAAAGACACCCAAAATCCCGTTACTGAAATGTAACTTACATTAACCATGTGGGGACATTCTTCTATTTGTTTTTCAAATATTTATTTATAATACTTATTGTTAAGTAATATTTTCCAGATACATAAGAAGACATGAGTGCTGGGCATGGTGGGTCATGCCTGTAATCCCAGCTTTTGGGAGGCAGAGGCCGGAGGATTGCTGTGAATTCGAGGCTGGCCTGGGCTACATAATGAGTTCAGGATCAGCCTGAATTACAAAGCAAGACCCTGTCTCAAAAAACTAAAAAACAAAAAACAAAAACCAACCAAACAAAAAACATGAAACGTTGGTAAAGGAGGCCAGTGAGTCCCAGGGTGTCCATACTGGGATGCTAACGCTTAATCTTCAAGGCTCCTTAGTGCCACCTTCTGTCAAGATGGGGTATTACGTGCCAACATGTGGAGCTCCAGGAGCTGGGGAATCCTGTGGGAATTAATGCGCCTTGCTGTTCTGCCTTGGGCGATACACTGTGGGGGATTGAGGGATGGAATGATCCACATCAAAACTGAAGTGCAGGGGCCGGAGATATAGCTCAGTAGTTCTGGCGCCTGTCTTGCAAGCGTAAGGACCCGGGTTCGATCCCCGGTGTCCACATAACAATACTGGGCGTGGAGACTCACACCCAGCAGCAACCAGTACCACATAGCACAGTGCCAGGCGTGGTGGCTCACGCCTGTCATCCCAGCACTCGGGAGGCAGAGGCAGGAGGATTGCTGTGACGTGAGTTGGAGGCTGAGCTCAGGGCCAGCCTGAACCACAAAGCGAGACCCTGTCTCAAAAACAAAAACAAAAACAAACTGAAGTACAGTCAGCCTTGCTAAGAAAATACCGAATAATCTTTCTCTATATAGAAAATTAAATGATGGAACTGTTATCACATGGAGACCAAGGAGTATGAACCTGAAATGTACCGGTAGGAAGAAAAAGAAGTTCAGAGCTGTGTCAGAAAGTCAAGTATTAACAGTCACGGTACAACTGCTATTAGCACTGTTGTTTGAATTTTATGATACTAGGGGTTTATCAGTTGCAGTTTGTTGTGCTTTATCAATCTAGCTAAACATCCATTCTTCTGTCCAGTTTTCTTTCTTTCTCTTAGAGACCACCCGCTCTTCCCATCATATGAGCCTCTGGCCCTCACAGCGTCTGGAGGTGCCCTCATCTGTACACATTCCACAGCTGATCAGGGAAACAGCACAGAAACAAACTGGGAGAACTGGCTCCAGAGTGGCTGCATCGCTAACCGGCCTGCAGCTGGGAGGCCCCCAGCTTCTCCCCAGCCCCCCCACACTCCCATGCGGCCTTCTTTTCCCCATGCATGCACTCGAGCTGCCTGGTAGCCAAGCTAAAAGCTGACTGAGCCTCCTTGAACAGAAGGGGGTAAAGCATGTGTGTTGTCTTCTACTTCCTCATGCAGTACTTGGGGTCCTCAAGTCAGTCTCCCCGGAAGTGGTAATACTAACAAGTGCAAACAAATAGAAAGAATGGAGACTGGGCTCTCAGGTGCTGACAAGATGACCCGATGTGTAACTCCAGGCCACGCTGGGGGAGTCTCTCCAACCCTGGGTGTCCACACTGATGAGTCCTGAACACTTAGGTAGAAGATTGCCAGCTGTTTTTCTGAGGGGCCTGCCTGGAGGAATGTAAACTGCTGATGGCTGGTTTGATGTTTCGCAGTACTCCAACACTGCTGCTACAAAGCCTGAACCAGCACGGCCGTGACTGCTCTCTGAAGGGACCACATATGCTCCTCAAAGTCTGTATCACCGCAGGGCCAGGGTTCCTGGGCGGTGCACTCTGAAATCCCACCCTGGCCCACAGGAGCTCTCAGAAAGTTACTAATGGTCACATACTTTGTGTCATTTATTTCTCAAAGATATCTTGAACTAAGCATCACAGCCTCTTCTAACGGAAGAGGAACAGGACCACCAACACCTGTTACAATAGAACATTACCTGACAGAGAGGTGCGCCAGTTTACATAACTTTGGAGCTAGTTCTGCCATTCTCTGAGCTGTGTGTTTGAGGGCATAATACATAACTTCTCAGTGCCTTAGTTTCTACATTGGCAAAATGGAACTATTCATACTATCCAATCTGAGCACTGTAATAAGGATGAACAATGCCTAACACATATAATTGCACTTATAATAGTGACTGACACAATAAACTGTCTGTAAATGTCACCTGTTCTATTATAGCTATTTTATAGAATCCTCCCAAAGTCCCGAGTCATCAAGGGGCTAGGAAAGATCCTGCCACGAAATCCCCTAAACATGGTCACAAACTTCAGCTCTCACTTGTACCTGCACAGCTGTAGGTAATGCCATAAGAGGGAGCCCTGTGCAAAAAGGGAAAAGCAGGGTTAGGGATATAGCTCAGCATCTGCCTGGCAAGCACAAGTTCCTAAGTTTGATCCCTGATACCACATATTTCAATGCTGGGAGTGGTGGCTCAGTTCTCTAATTCCAGCACTCAGAGGGCAGAGGCAGGAGGACTGTATTGAGTTCAAAGCTAGCCTGGGCTACATAGTGATTTCAGGGCTAGCCTAAACTACAAAACAAGAGCCTGTCTCAAAAATCTAAAAAAAAAAAAAGAAGAGAAAAGAATTTCTCCTACTTCCAGGAAGTGCCAAAGCTACTGAAGATGAAATCGAGCTGCTTGTTTACTGAAAACTACATGATGGTTCTATACATTTTTTTCCCAACATACAAAATTATAACGAACAAATGGGGATTCCCTAACAGGTTCTGCTGGGGATTTAGCTCAGTGGTTCCAGTGTTTGCCTGGCAAGCACAAGGACCGGCATTCAATCCCTTGTATCACATACCACAATGCAGGCATGGTGAGTCACGCCCATAAACCCACCAATCTACAGCACACACCACAATGCCCTGGTGGCTCACACCTGTGATCCCAGCACTCAGGAGGCAGAGGCAGGAGGACTGCTGTGAGTTCAAGGCTTGCCTGGGCTAGCTACATAGTGAGCTCAGGGCCAGCTTGAACTACAAAGCAAGACCCTATCCTGAAAGAGAGAGAAAGAGAGAGAGAGAGAGTGAGCAAGGAGAACTCTGCTACCAGGGAGATTTCCCTAACAGGCTCTGCACTATTTCCTAAAGAGGGAATTTACTAGCCTTCCCAACAGAGGGCACTGTCTGAGAAACAAAGCCCCACTCTCCTCTGCTTGTGGGCAGGGAGGGCAAGATTTCAATTCAGTTTCTAGGAGAAGGGTGCAGAGAGCTCTCAAAAGTATGCTAAACTGTAGAAAAAAATTACAGACACTCTTGCGTTCCCACCAGTAAGGGACAAGTGCCATGCCATTCAGTAGAGTGTAAGTAAAAAAATTTTTTTTTTCAGTTCTTTGAGACAAGATCTCACTTTGTAGTTTAGGCTGGCCCTGAGCTCAGCCTCAAACTCAGTAATCCTCCTGCCTCTGCCTCCTGAGGGCTGGGATTACAGGCGTGGTTCTGATTGCTGGTGGGCGTGAGTCACCACGTCCTGTATTGTTATATGTGGTTACCAGGGATTGAACTAGAGAACTTGTGCTTGTAAGGCAGGCAACGGAACCACTAAGCTAAATACTCGGCTCCAGTGCCAGTAAATGTTAGAAATGAGGTCCCAATATGGAAGGAGTTCAAAAATATATTGTTATGTTACATAAGTGAAAATCTTCCACAAGCTACTGCTTCTGTTTAGAATGCAACAAATCACCAAAAGATCATATACCATGCACAAGCAGGTTTCATCTCAGATTGCAAGGATAGTACGACATATGCAGATCAATAAATGGAATACATCACATAAAGAGAATCAAAGACAAAACTTACATAATCATCTCAGCAGTCACAGGCTAAGCATTTTACTTTATCCAACATCCATTAATGATTTAAAAAAATGAGGACGCTATGTACAAATTCACTGTGTCAGTTTGTAAAATGCAAACTCTGTGCTCACTCAGATCAGTATAAATTGTGTTTCCGTCTCCTGTGTCCAGGGGCACAGGAAGTGGTAGTACTATCTCAAGGCTGAAGTACAGGGGGCCCTGGCCCTGGAGGATGCTGGGCCTGGAGAGCTGATGAAGCCTGGCCAGGGTCAGAGGCAGCAGCTAAGGGTAAAGCTGCATCTTATGCCTATCTCTGAGCAGTGGGAAGTGCTGATATTTGGGGCCTGTGGTGTACAGGCCCAGCACAGGGCCAGGGCACTGACTTCCCAAGTGTCAGACAGTAGGATTTTGGCTGCCAGACATGAGGGTGATAATCAAATAAAGCTCCAATTATGAAGAGCCTTATAATAACCAGGACGGCGAGCCTGTCACACCCACTCCTAGACAGAGGCCCAGGTGCCAGCATATACCTATTGTTTTTTTTTCCTGAAACAGTATTTCTTTTTTTTCTTTCTTCTTTTTTTCTTTTTTTCAAGTTTTTTTTTTTTTTTTTGACACAGGGTCTCGCTTTGTAGTTCAGGCTGGCCCTGAGCTCAGCCTCAAACTCATATCACACCAATCCTCTTGTCTCTGCCTCCCGAGTGCTGGGATTACAGGCGTGAGCCACCACGCCTGAAACTGTGGTATGTGGTGCTGATTGCTGCTGGGTGTGGGTCTCCACACCTAGTATTGTTATGTGGATAATGGGGATCAAACCCGGGCCCTTGCGCTTGCAAGACAGGCGCTGGAACCACTGAGCTATATCCCCAGCCCTCTATAGCCCAGTTCTTGAACTCACAGCAATCCTCCTGCATCTGCCTCCCAACTGCTGGGATTATAGGTAGGAGCCAGCATGCCTGGAACTGTGATATGTGGTTTCAGGGATCTAACTCTGGACCTTGTGCTTGCCAGGCAGATAGCAGAACCACTGAGCTAAATCCCTACCTAAGAATAACTTATTTTTAATTAACTTCTAATATTTAATCTTCAAGTAATATACAGTTGTGATAAAAAATATTTTGCATAGTACCTACGGAAAGGTGTCAGAGTGGAAAGTAGAATTTCCTTCCTCCTTGTGATTCCCTTTTCCTTCCCAACATTTGCCCATGCATATGCAAATATAACATGTACAGAGAGCGTTAATCCTCTTTTAAACATTCAAATGAGCTCTTACTAACATGTTTGCTTGTTTCACTTCACAGTATCTTGAGGCACTTTTTTCTAGAATCAGATATTTAAAGCCATACATTGTTTTTGTTATGTCCAGATGTTCTCTGAATTAAGAGTCCAGGTTATTCACCTGTAACGCAGATGGCCCCCAAAGCAAGGTGAAGATATAGCGAACAAATGCAGGTGGGCTGCTTGGGACAGGGAGAGGGCCAGGTCCCAGAATGATGAGGAAATGTCATCCAGAACCAACTTGAGACTCTCTGAGATCCAGCAGCAGAGCTGAGGAGGAGAGAGAGCACAACTCAAAAGCAGTGGGCCAGCAGGTGGAGATGGAAGTGAATGAATGGATAAAACTGTGAAGAGAAAACTTCAGGGTTGGGGGGGGGGATTCTGTCTAAACCAGACTAACAAGTTTCTTATTTGAGTGGCAAGGGTGATAAACATAATCTGAGGACAGAGAAGAACTGGGTCAGGTATGTGGGCTTCACAGGAGGAAGGTTCTTGCTACACTGAATTAGTGCGCTTTCTTAAGGAAATGTGCACAAGGCACAGGAGAAAGTTTGGGAGCCTGAGTAGTTTAGGCATGAGAAAACTCTTGGTCAGTAACCATGTCTTCTCCAGGCATAACTGGCTGAGTTTCTGGGCACAGAGTTGGAATGAACACAGCAGGCTAGTACCTGTGCTGTCCTGGGGAGAAAGCTGAGATGCTGAGGTTTGCTAACTCACTGTCAGCTGATGTAAGACCTAGAAGTCCCACTCACTGTGGAGTCCCAGGTCTGCTGGGGGTACTGAGACCTCCCCACCTCATGCCCACTGGGCAGGGAAAGCTACTATGAACAACTCTTTTGGGTGGCAAATTGGTCCAACAGATTTTTTTACTTGGTATTGGGGATCGAGCTTAGAACCTTGCACTTGCGAGGGAGACACAGTGCCCCTGAGCTATGTCCCTAGCTCTCCAACAAACTGATTTTTAAATAACATCTTTGGAGCATTCCCTCCCAAAATTTGGTAAGTGTACTTATAATCTCATCTCTAAAAATAAGCAGAGGTAATATTTTGAAAGATATCCTTCCAGAAATTTTCCTGTAAACAGTACATGTGTGTATCTTTTTAAAGAAAAATAGTATCATTTGCATATAGTTTTTTTGTGTATCTTTCTTTCTTTTTTTTTTTTTAGGTTTTTTGAGACAGGGTCTCGCTTTGTGGTTCAGGCTGGCCCTCAGCTCAGCCTCCAACTCACATCACAATCCTCCTGCCTCTGCCTCCCGAGTGCTGGGATTACAGGC
>PVIR01046024.1:0-10439 GCA_004026965.1 Petromus typicus
TAAAAATCAAATAATTGATGTATTGAAGAATAAGCTCTAAACTAATATTTTTCTGCTTGACAATTTACATGTAGTCCTATAAAACTTGGAAATTAATTTAGCATGAAAGTATTCCTCAAAAATCTAGAATTAGAGGTGCTATGTCATATCACAGAGACATATGTGCACTTATGTTTATAGCAGCTCAGTTAGTGATAGCTAAATCTTGGAAACAACCCAAATGCTCATCAATTGGAGACTGGATAAAGAATATTCTATATAGAATATTACTCTGCTATATAAAATGATAAATTTGAATCTTTTATACTCAAATGAACGTATGTGATTTGTTCCATGTATGTATTTTTCTCCATGACTAATAAAACAACTTACCAATATAGTTCTTTGACATGGCAACTTCTCTGACTTCAATATGAACAGAGCCTCTTGGTATCTGTACCACTTCCATGTAGCCTGAAACACAAGCCAGTCAGTAATAAGTAGCCTCACCCAGAAAATAGTTGGGAAACATTTTTTTTAATAACAGTTTCTTTAGGTTTTCTATTCTTTCTTTGACACTCTACTTTATAAATTATGAAATTAGAATAAGTTACCCTTTGGGATCATGAATACATCTTAGAGAAAAAGTACATAATTATTTTCCTCTAAAATTATTTTAAGATATTTTTGAAGTTTTAACATACATAATAATTGGCTCTCTTTTCAACACAACACCTTCACATCGATGCTTGTGGGTATTCAGACTTTAAAGGAACGTGGCAAGCTGGGTGGTGTATGACTATACAATCCTAGTACTCAGGAGGCTAAGGCAAAAGAATCACTTTTTCCAGAAGTTCTAGATCAGCCTGGGCAACACAAGGAGACCTTGTCTTAAACAGACAGACAAAGTATAAAATTTTTAAAATGTAGCACTGGTGTATAGCTCTTTGGCAGAGGACTTGCCCAGGATAAGCAGAACCCTGGTTTGAATCCTCAGCCCTGGAGGGATAAAAAAGAAATACAGCTAAATCAATTGAAAGAGAATCAAATTTTTCAAAATATTTTAATGAAGGCATGTAAACATTTAACTGGCTGAAAACAACTTGGGAATACTGTCTAATTAAATAAAGATTTTTAAGAATAAGAAAGGAAGGGAAACTGTGTTTTGGCTGGCCAGAGAAAGAATTCTTTCTAGACACTCACCTCCTCTTGGCAACGACTCATTGAAGAACCCTTCGATAGCATCACATGTGCTCCCATCTCCTCCACAGACTCGACATCTGTCTTCCCTAGCATCAGATCCCAAAATATTATCACAGCCTACATGCTGAAAATAGAGAATATTTAGTGTGTCAAAAAGAGAAATTCTTGGATTATGTCTAATCAAATACACATAATTCTCTTGTTTACTTGTTTTTCCAGAGAAGGAAATAAAAATGGGAAATACTTGCCCATTTACCTTTACTCTCTAGCAAGTCCAAGCTGACATTTCTCAACACCTATGTTTAAAGAAAACAATTTTGATTCCCTAGGAGTGTATATATATGTCTACGTTTCTAACCTATCCCTCTCCTTCACTTTTATATCATATTCTAATTCTTAAAATATTATAATTTGTTAGCAACAGGTTCTTATACTTGCAAAATTCAAGAACTAAAATAAAAAATGATTATGGCCTTCTACTGGACTACAAGAATAAGAGTTCTGACTAAGCACTATGGCTTACCCTTTGGCTTTTTTTGGATATTCAATTGTAAGTGTTGAAGATTAGGAGTGAGATCCACACCTGTGTAAGTCTTTAAAAATGAATACCAGTTTCCACTAGATAAATAAAGTTTTTATAAACAAAGAAGAGATGTAGACATGCAATTAAATTAAAATTCTACATTTTAATTTTGCACTTAATTACAAAAGTTTAGTTTTTAGTATATTTATTGGGTATTTTGGTGCCTTAATTTGTATCTTTGATCTTTAGCTTCTAATGCTAGCCACATAATCCCTGAACAAAACCTATACTGAGGTCTTTGCAAGATAAATAGAAAACAAAAACATAAATACTGTTAAAATATTTCTTTTTTCAAGGAAAAAATATTCTTGTACACACACACACACACACACACACACCCCTGACCTAGATCATTAGATATATTTGAAGGCAAATAAGCAGAAAAGGAAGAAATTTGAGACTAAGCAAAGTAAATAGTGCTTGTATTTTTTCTTTTTCAGTTTGTACCACTAGTTAGGAGCTTCTTTCTAAAGGGTAAAAAAAAAACCACAAAAAAAAATTCTGAGAATAGTAGTTTTTGTGGTTTTCCTTATTATAAGATTCACATATGGATTTAAGAAAATAATGTGTATTTTCCTCTATGATGTTTAAGTACTCTAGTTCTCTATGTAAATGCTTTAATAAAATAAAGAGTAACTCCATAAAGAAAATCACCATTTCAAAGCAATGATTGTAAAAGCTTCAAAAGGAGATAAAATGGAAGGAATATAATTTCACACTTTCAAGGAAAATTATGCTATAGAATATATAAAATCCATAATATTTTCACACCTTTGCCAATGGCTGTAAAACAAAACTAGAACCCTGGAACAAATACTATTTGCATGATGAGTATGACTGGGTCATTTAACTACACATAAAGTCATTTTTTACTGGAAATTGAACTTTTCTAAAATGTGGACCCCTTTTTTAAAAACTAAGCACGGAATTGAATAGGAGTTAATATCTGCGAAAGAGACAAAGATCCTCCCCCCAAAAATCCCAACAAAGAGAACAAAAGTGTATGCAACCTTGCATTCTCCATTGATACAGATATCCAGTGAATCTGCATTGCACTGGGTCCCATCAATCACTGCAGGGGCACGTTCAGTGTAGAAATTGTAACCTTCAGCCAAGCAGTTTAAGGCACAAGGTTTTACTCCACCTGAAAAAATAAAGTAGAAGAGGAAGACATGGTGTGGTTCTCCTAAAGAACAGTTATTCTGTATGACCCACATCAGATTTATAATTCATATGGATCCACTGCCTGATTATGTACCTAGACCTGTGGTTTCCTTCTTTTTCTCCAAAAATGTCATATTGATTTTCATTGTTCATGAAACTTAAAGGAAGATTGTTCTGCAATTTTAGGCTTAAAATTTTCACGTATTTCTCATATATGTATAGTAAATTTTAGTTCAAAAGGAATCATGTTGGATAGAAGAAATCCATTTTTAAAAGTTATCTAAGGAAATAAGTTTAAAGAAGCTTGATATAATAACTTTCTATAACAAAAAATTTTGTTACATGTGCTACTGAAACTAGTATAAAAACTGCCACCTTAAGCTGTCTCTGGATAGTTGTAAGATAAATCTAAATTTCTATCTGTTCAAAATATATCATATTCCATTATCTGAGCACTAGCATACAGATAGATTCTTAGGAGACTAGCACATTGAAGATAAAATTAATTATGGCATGAAATTTCAATAATTCTTATGAAATTAATAAAATATGAAATAATATAATTTAACAATTAGATAATATCTAGTGTTATACAGTCAATAAATGTATATAATAATGAGCATTTTCATTTTATCATAGGAATTTGAATTTTTTTAAACTTTGAAATGAAAAATGGGTGACAATAATAGCAACTTTAAAAATGCAGGGGCCGCTGATTTAGCTCAATGGTTCCGGCGCCTGTCTTGCAAGCGCAAGGACCCAGGTTCGATCCTCGGTAACCACATACAATACTGGGTGTGGAGACTCACTTCAGCAGCAATCAGTACCACATACCACAATGCCGGGTGTGGTGGCTCACGCCTGTAATCCCAGCACTCAGGGGGCAGAAGCAGGAGGATTGCTGTGATGTGAGTTTGAGGCTGAGCACAGGGCCAGCCTGAACTACAAAGAGAGACCATGTCTCAAAAAAAAAAAAAAATGCAGTACAAAGCACGATTTTAGAATATGTTGAGAAAGTAGAAATAAATGAAATAAATTTCACTTTAATGAAATCAGCACATTAAAAAGCTATTATGTACAAGTATGTAACTATTAAAATTATAACAACATATTTTCTTTAAACCCTGTTTTTATAAAGTTTAAAACACTTCAGCCTTATTTTTGTTAGGCTGACAAATTTTCTCTTCAAATACACAGGACTATTTCCAATAAAGAAAGTAAAACAGACAGATGAAATGACATGCTGTCTCTGAAATATTTTTAAATCAGATTTCAATAAAATGAAGGATATAAAAGAAAGAAGACTGAGAGGTATAGTCAATGATAAATTAGAAAGAATAGATTCCACTGAAGACCATCATTGCTACAGTTATACTGACATGCAAAAAATGCCCTATTTTGTTATGCACTTCTTTTCAAGAGAAGATGAGAGCCTAGATTCTTTTCAATGTAAGTGTTTTTGGTTTCTAAATGTGGCAAAATGGATCCCTAGTCTATCAGTTTACAACCTCTGGTTGAGTTCATGTTTTCTTCTATCTTCAATCAGTTTCTATATAAATGGTGATGTTAACTCTAAGATTAGGTTAATGATACATTTTCCTAGACTGAACACACAAAAAAACAAGTAATAGATACAATAATTTCTTCTTAAAATCATATACAAATTATTTGTATTTATTTTTTATAATTTTTATGAGTCTCATGAAAAAGTTACTCTACTTTTTTACAAACATTAGGATTTTTCCTTACCATTCAATATACTTCTTTTCTGTTTATTATAATACTTTGGAATTTAATGTATCACTTTATGTGCTAGGCTTTGAAAAGAGAAACTGACTTTTGCTTATCTAACCATAACATTACATTAATTATGTAAGATAATATTTTATAGCAAGGACTTAAAAATCCTCTGCCCACTGCACTATGTCATTAAAATAGGTATAAACTTCTTTGTTTACTGCTAAAGATATGTTCAGCTTTTCTTGTTATAATGAGCTTCCAAAAGTACTACTGTGGTGACTTTGGGAAGGTGGCAAAAGAGGAAACTCTGACATTCACCACACAGAACCATTGAGTGTGACAATTACCAACAAATAAGAGTAACTTTGTGGGAGTCTGAGAATCTAGTGTAAAGTTCAGGTACCCCACTAAAACAAAAAATCTGAGAAGAGATGCATTGAAGATGCTTAAGAACAGCTTCAATCACCTGTACCACATCTCCCCCCAAGCAGCACAACTCAGTGAGAAAAGAGATCTCCTTCAGTCCTCCATTTATCCTACAGCAAAGACTGAGGTATACGGAGTGCTCATGAGGCTCTCCTCGTTATGTGGGACACAGTCCAAAAGCCCCATTTCTTTCTCATCCCACTCAGAATACTGAGGTGATCAGAATGGCTGACGTCTTTAGTAAAGACTGGGAGCAGACAAAGCAGGCTATAAACCCAACTAACCACTCTGGTAACTCATTTAGGAAGCCTATCCATGTGCCATTTGGTATGTTTTGCCTGTGGAATCTCTCATCAGTGACCCACAAGAACCTCCAAAACCCCACGTCTGCTTTTCATTCCCCAAGACCAGCAGCCTAAGTATGATCTCATGACCAGAAGTGCAAGTCTAACACCATCTGGGCCAACTTTCCAGGACAGGAAGAAGGCACACAACTTAGGAGTTATAGGACATCAGCCTAGGGAAAACTAGGACACTTCCGGGTGGCTTTGTGGGATCTAGAAAGGACATAAAATTTTAAGAATTCTTTCTTGAAAAAAAGGGAAAAATTGTGGAGTAGATATATTCACAGTCAAGGGATGACAGAGCTCAGAATCCTTAGCTGAGCTATTTGGTGGAGACGTGTTTATTCAAGTAACAGTCAGTATATCAATATTGGCAATTCTTTCCGAGGAGTGTCCAAACTGCAAACCCAACCCACTTACTTAACTCAGAGCACCAAAACCTCATTTAAACCTGAATGACGAGGTCATTAATCTTTAACAAACATGGCAAAAATACACAATGAAGAAAGGATAATCTCTTCAGTAAGTAGTGTTGAAGTGTTAAGAAAACTACATATGTACATAAAAAAAAAAAAAAGGAAGGAAGAGAAAGAAATTGGAGCACTATCATACCATACACAAAAACAGACTTGGAAAGGATTAAAGGCAAATTTCAGAGCTGAAAATAAAGTGAGATCTTGGTAGCACAGTCAAGATATCATTTACAGACAGCTCTGAGATACAAAGGTCAGTCACTGAGCAATTAATTACATGAGGCAGTAGAGACACTAGCCACTTGAATATAACTTAAATGAGATAGCAAACCTCTGAAACACAGAAAAAAGGGAAGCTAGAATAACAAGTCAAGTCCCAACTCTGGGCTCTACTCCCAGTGCAGGTCGGCAGGCTATTCTATTCTCTGAAACACATGACACATTGGGAGGAAGGAATTAGGGAATAGTTGCATGGACACTCACCCCAGATGCCACTGCCTGTGTTGCCAATCAGGCTACATGGTTTCCCCAACAAGGCATGGTTCAGTCTGTGATAATATGAAGATGTTTCCTTGTTTATGAGCTCTGTTCTGAGTACAGACCAAGGGGCCCAGCCATTCTGTGAAATGCACATAACCTTTAAGGGGAAGGAGCACCACATAGCACCCACCCCAGTCACCACTGCCTTCAGGGCTAGACCATCCTAGTGAATCACCAACAAGGTCCAGAGTCTAAGATAACAATAGGAGAAAGCTCCTTTTCACAGGCACCATAGAAGTTTCAAACTAGACTGAAGTTCAGAGGGTCATGGTGGTGCCAGAAACTGTGACTACAGACAGCAGGGTGAGATGAACCAGATGGTCCACACTCAGCCTTTCATCTCTCTGGCACTGGGCCCCGAGGGAATGACATGCCAGAGAGACTCTCAGGGGATTGAGTTGAGGTTAGAAGTGGTGAGTGACAGGCAGGACAACCTTGGCTTGGGCTTCTACCTCCCTGGCACCAGGCCCAGGGGGAAGCAAGTACCAGAAATAGACTCAGAAATCTGGGACCTAAAGGCACCAGAGGTGGTATGATGGTTTATTGATTTTGAATTTGATTGGCAAGGAAGCTACTCATAAGATTACTAAAACATACTTCCAGGTATGTCATGATAGATTATTGAAACATGACTTTGGGTACCATACATGTTTCCTGGTCCTTTCTTTTCTGGTGTTCTTGCCCTCCTCTGCTTCCCAGTCACCAGAAACTAAGAATCTTTGTTCCACTGCATCCTTCTACTATGATGTTTCTACCTTAGTGACAGCTGATCTTAGACTGAATCCCCTGAAATCATGAATCAAATTAAATGTCTCCTCCTTTAATCTGTAGGTGTTAGGCATCATGTCTTAATGATGGGAAAGCTGACTAATAAAGAATATTGCTGCCAGAGAAGTGGGGTCATTGCTGTAAAGATACCTTCTTGTGTGGCTTAAAAGCCTTTGGAATTGACTTGTGGGTAGTATTTGCAAACTTTAGAGAATTAGGCCAGAAAAATCTTAGAATGCTGTTAACAATAGCTAATGGGTAATCCCAGTTGTGTCTCAGAAATCAGAATGATAGGAATATGGACAGTACATTCTAGGCTCTTGAGGTTTCAATTGGAAATTAAGATTCCATTTAGAGATGTATATTACACTCTAGAAAAAATTTTATCCATATTTTGTTCACATCTGGAGATTTTTAGGAAGACGGAGATTAAAGGCAGTGATCAAATTGATCTGGTGGAGGAAATTTCAAAGCAGCCCAGTGTTCAAGCTGTAGCATGGTTACTGCTGATTACTTTCAGCCAGATTTATAGTAAGAAGGAGGCAAAAAGGAGACCTTTTTGGAGGTAAAAAGCAGAGCATAAACATTTTAAAAACTTAAAATTTGGCACAAAAGTTAAGTTGATGCCAAAATGGTAGGGCTGCTAAACAGGTAGATTCCATTCCAAAGAAAGCAAGTACTTCATACAGCGAAAGAAGAAAGGCACTTTCAGGGTATCTTAATGAAACAAAACCCCAACCATCACAAGCTACAAAGGGGAAAAAGTATAAATCTTTCCCTTGACAAGAGAGTTGTTGGCACTCCTGCTCAAGGACAGCCTCTTGGGTCTTAGGTTCATTTCACTGAGTTCAGCCATCAGAAATTCAGAAGCCATTACTCAGAAGCCAGTCACAGTTCCTATTACTTCCACTAGCAGTAGATGTTGGCATCATCCATATGGCAGAATAAAAGTAAAAATCAGTAATAAGAAATACTTTGGAAATCACATTAGTACATAAAAACAGAATTATATGCATTTAAATGCCATAAGTCAATAAAATAATCAAAAGAAATTTTAAAATATCTTGAATTAATAAATATGGAAAAACAATGCACCAGAATCTATGGAATGTGGCAAAAGCATTACTAAGAGGGAAGTGTACAGTAATAAGACCCTACGTGGCCCAAGTGTAGGGGGTAGACAGAGACAAAGAGACAGAGAAATGGGAGATTCCAAGTAACATAACATGTGATTCAAAGAATCAGAAAACGAAGAATAGACAAAATGACTAGAAGGAACGAAATAAAGATCAGAATAGAAACAAATGAAATAAAGACAGAAATAAAAAATTAAAGAGCCTTTTCAAAAAAGAAACAAAATTGATAAATTTTTGCTTGGCCTAAGCACAAAAAAGAGAAGACTCACTTTAATAAAATAAAAAATAAAAAAAGAGCATTATGAAGACTACTTAGAAATTACTATTCATAACTATTTACTAACAAATTTGAAAACCTAGAAGAAATGGATAGATTTCCGGACATATATAACTTATTAAATGTAAACCATGACACCACAGAAAAATTGTACAGACCAATAATAATACAGAGATTGAACGAATAATAAAAATATCCTAAGAAAGTAAAAACCAAGGTCAGACTCTAAGTTCTTGAAAACATTTAAATAAGAACTGATAGTAATTATCTCAAGCTATTCCAAAATAGTAAAGGCGAAAATTGTCAGATCCATTATATAAGGACAGCACTATTCTGAAGTATAAACACATACAAACATTACTAATTAAAAGAAAACTATAGACTATGAAAAAATAAACACATTAAAAAAACAGCATGGTACTAGCCTAAAAAAACATGTGGAGCAATGGAACAGAATAGGGTTGGAGCAACAGCCTTGGGTGCATTGAGGCATTTGATTGTTTACAAGGCTGAAAAAAATACACTAGAGGATAGTTAACCTCTTTAAGTGGTACTGGGAAAATTAGCTATCAACAGGCAGAAGCTTAAGTTTTCACTCACATCTATCATCATATACTAAACTAAAATCAAAACAAGTGAAAGAACTTAAGTATTAAAACAACAACAATCTGTTGGAAGACAGAAACTTTTGAAGACACAGAGCCAAAGACTTTCTGAACAGAACTACAATGGTTCAAAAAAATAGTATAAAAAGTCAACAAATTGAGTCATACCAAATTAAAAATCATCTTCACAGCCCCGCATGGTGGCTCACACCTGTAATCCCAGCACTGAGGAGGCAGAGGCAGGAGGATTGCTGTGAATCTGAGGCTTGCTTGGGCTACATAGTAAGCTCAGGGCCAGCCTGAACTACAAAGTGAGACTCTGTGTCAAAAAAAAAAAAAAGAAACAAACAAACAAAAAAAAAAATCTCCGCACAGGAACGGAAATAACATATAGGATGAAAATAAAATCTATAGAATGGAAAAAAAATTTTTCCCAATTATTTTTTGGACAGGAGGCTAATATTTATAATATAAAAAGAACTCAAAAAAATTAGACTACCTAAAAAGATTCAATCAAAAGAAAAGACAACTGGGGCTGGGGATTTAGCTCAGTGGTTCCCGCACCTTCCTGGCAATTGCAAGGGCCCAGGTTCAATCCCTGGTAACCACATACAACAACACCGGGCATGGAGATTCACATCCCCCAGCAACCAGAACCGCATATCATAGTGCCAAGCATCGTGGCTCACACCTGTAATCCTAGCACTTGGGAGCCAGAGGCAGGAGGACTGCTATGAGTTTAAGGTTGAGCTCAGGGCCAGTCTGAACTACAAAAGCAAGACCCTGTCTCAAAAAAAAAAAAGGACAATTGAAGTGAAGACACTTTTCAGGAGGAGTACAAATGCCCAATAAATACTTGAAAAAATGTTCAACATTTAGCCATTTCAGGAATGCCAATTAAAACACTGAAATTTTATATTACTGCAGAAAGAATGGCCACAATTAAAAAGTCAAATAATAACAAATGCTGTTGAGGCTGCAGGGTAAAAAAAAGATCCCCTTTCCACTATTGGTGGGATATAAACTAGTATAAAACCACTGTGGAGATTCCTCAAAAAATTAAAACTAGAAATTCTGTCTGATCCAGCTATTCTCCTTATAGTTATCAAAAGGGTTAAAGCCATTCTATTAAAATGATACATGCACACCCATGTTTATGGTAACACAATTTATAACAGCTAAATATTGGAAATAGCTTATA
>PVIR01046025.1:0-10439 GCA_004026965.1 Petromus typicus
ACCACCGATGAGCTGTGGGCTGCGTCTTTGTGCATTATGATGCTGTGGGGAAGAATGCTGTGGACCGGTCGCCAGGGAAACAGCCCCCTCCCCACCATTATGATGCGGAGATGTGTCTCAGGCTGACTGTGCCACAGGGCCAGGCCTCCCTGATGGCGCTGTGGTGGCGGCTCTGTCCTGGACGGACCCATGAGGAGGCCCCCTCCGGGCTGGTCCAGTCCCCAGGCAGACAGGACAGGACGGGCTCGAAGGCCCAGGACATAAGCAGCCTCCACTCAAGTCAGCCATTCAGTTGCCCTCCCTGGAAAGAATGGGCCACCTTGAAGAATGCCGTGTGAGAAAAGCACTTCCAGTTGAACAGCACGTTCCGAGGGCACGCGCCGCATATTTTATGGTCGCGCATCAACTCCAGCCATTCGCAAGCAGTAGAGAGGCCGTTCTCCTCGCATGGCGGTGGTGAACGCACGCGGAGCGTCGCCAGCCCTTCCGCATCCCTTCCTTGCCCTTCTCCTCCTCCTCCCATCTCTTGGTCCCCTTCCTACTTCAGAAACCTGTGGTATTGTTCAGCAGCTACAGGAGTCCAACTCAGAATGCGTGTAAAATTATTTTTTAAAGTGTTGATCTGTGAGATCTGAGAATTAAAAAAAATAGCACATGAAACATGCTTGTTATCATGTTATATTTGAACAGATCTCCTAAATGAGTTGTTCAGGGCATGGGAAATAATTTACTTTGGAGTAATGGAAAAGGAGTCGTTTTGGCTACAAGGGCCGTGAGAAAGAAGCCAGAGCCCTTCCTGCCATCCTGGGGCGTTCCCCAGGAGGATTTCCGGCTGTCCCGACCCCACACTGATTGCTCGCAGTGAGAGACGGCCCAGCTCCGAGGGGGCTCTCCGACTCCTTCACAGACGGATCCTCCCCTCCGAGCCCTGGGCGTTCATCCCTCATCGAGCTTCCACACGTGAGCCATCCCTGTCCACGTGCTGCCAGATCACGGCGGCACAGAGCAGCAGAGAGACACCAGCAGCTCATTCCCCGGGCAGGTGCGGCAGAGGTGCCCAGCGTGGCCTGGGCACCCCGACAGTGGGAGAGGAGGACATTTGCTCCGAGGGAAAGCGGCGGCCCCGCCAGGCTGCAGGAGCCTGGGGGTGTGCCTCCCCGAGACACGGCCGAAGCCAAGCTCCTCCACTTGAGGAGGAACGAGAGGCTCTGGCTGCTGGTGTTCATGGCAGCCTCAGCCCTGAGCTGGACAGACTGCTTCCGGACGGGGACCCCCGGGGTTCAGGGCCTTCAGGAACGAGCGGCTGGCCTGAGTGCAGCCACGCTGGAGGGGACACTGGCTTCCTAGTCACAGTCACGAGCCAGGAGAGGTGGGCTAGAGGAAGACTGTGGGTTCCCTGCCCCTCGATGCATGCCAAGGTGACCAGAGCAGCCACGTGCAGGGGACGGACCCTGCCCTTTTATTCTGTCTCACTGTGTGCGCCACTGGGCTGGCCACACTGCTCCACCCGGGGCCCCAGGGCACAGGCGAAAGATGATGGGGTGGTCAGCCTGAATCCTGCGAGCCGGGTCCCTGCAGTAAGATGGCACCCCCTAGAGTCTGGGAGGGGGGGTCCCATCTCCGCGACCTGATGAGTGCCGCCTGCAGCCGGTCCGTGGGAAGAGCGCTGCGTCCTGGTGCTGGCCAAGGTCAGACTCTGCCCAAAGCCCCAGCAGAGCAGAAGTGCGGAGAGAGCCAGCCGAGTGTGTGCGCGGTGGGAGAGAAAGAGGATCTCAAGTCGCTCCCGCAGACAGTGCAGAGGGACCAGGGCTCACACGTCCTAGGTCACGTGGCCATCTCAGGCCACATCCTCGGTCGCACGGCGTCTCAGAGCACGCACCTCCGGGCACGTGGGCCTCTCGACACCCATCCTAGGTGACATGGACCTATCAGGGCACATCCTACGTCACGTGGCCATCCTCGGTCACGCGTGGCAGTCTCCCTGGAGGCAGAGTGGAGAGCGCACCCTGTCATGGTCACCAGATGCCGTCCTTCCGCTTTCTGATGGAGGTCACACAGTTTGAAGAGAGAGTGCAGATCAGAAGCCCTCTTGCCCGAGGCTTGCAGGTCCTTCGCGTCGTGGGCAGGGGTTCTCCAGCTCGCCCTGCGCCCCGGCGCGACTGCGCTGTTCACGTGCACAGCGGCGCATGCGCTCACCGTGCACACCGCTCCTCTGCTAACAAGGTGCCATGGGGTCTTCAAGGTGCAGAGCGGGGGCACGTGTGATCCCGGGACAGCGCTCCACATTGTTAGAGGCCGCTGTGAAGCAAGTGAGGACGTATGCCCCAGACCTCAGGCGGGCTGCACGTGGCTCCTTGCCAAGCAAATGGTCCCGTGAGAGGCGCAGCCAGTTCCCCCACCCGCAACAGCTCCAGTAGCAGCTAGTCCGCTGCAGCGGTGACCTGGACCTTGAGCAGAGGGCAGCTTCCAGATGGGTCCGCACACCATGTCACCTTTCCTCTGCCTGGTGACACAGGCATCCTTCCAGCGAGCTCCAGTTCATCCATGCATGTCCAGGTGGGCGGTGGCCCCTCTTCCCTTGGGATTGAATTCAGCGTACAGGGGAGTGGACACACCGCGGCCCTCTCGCTTCCTGAACCAGCTGTTTCCAGCTCTTCGAGGCAGAGCATCTCCCTCCTGGCCTAGAGTTGAGGGTTGCGGGGAGCTGCAATCTGGAGAAAGGGTACACACCATTCAGGTAAACTGTGCAAAGGGCAGTGCCCCCTCCTCAACAGCGGTGGCACCCCTGGCCCAGATTTGCCCACCAGATCGGTTATGGGACTGTTGGCAGGTCCTGTGAGAAGCGTGGGGCCTTCGATCTCTCCAGGACAAGCCCAAGGACACCAGATGAGCCCCGTTGTCCCGTGCAGCAAACAAGCGGGGAGGATGGTACTCAAGTCCTCATGCAGTTGTGGGCGTTCTGGACTTGCCAGGGGGTTACAGTCTCATTTCTGCCCTCAGGATTCTACCTCAGCTTCCTGTCACACCTGTGAACATGGTTGCTGTTAGCATTTCCGCTTTTCAGACAACAACATGAAGTCCACAGTTCCTTGCTGGGGAAGTCACACGGGCTGTGATGACCGCGACCCCCTCTGAGTCTGGCTGGTAGAGCCCTGAGCGACAGCGCCCCCTACCCTGACAGCAGGCTCAGGGTGATGTACAGGTGTCATTTTTCCTCTTCCGGCAGAGGTATTCCTTTGTTCAAAGAATCCTCACGGCCTTACGTTTGCTTAGCAGGCTATCATGAATGCATCTGCAATATGGAAATTCAATCCAGATCCTTGCTTCTACTGCTCCTCAGTATTGAATAACTGCATCTCTCTTAAGTTTTCTCCAGTTAAAGAATTATCGTTGTTGTTTTTACATGTACAGAAGTTCTTCTGTGAACTTTTAAGTTACAGCAAGAATGCTTGTTAGAGATTATTGGCATAATGATATGAACAAAAATTCTGGCCACAGAGATCAGACTGCTCTGATCTGAAAAAAATCAGTGAATCACGGGAACTACTGTATTTCCCTGCAGGAGCTCGCAAGATTTAAGTTAATTTTTAAATTAGCTTGGAATTTTCATAATAAAATGCATAAATTTTTTGTCTTATTGTTCCCACAAAGGAACTTATGTTTGTTGGGGGCTGTTTGTTTGTTTTGTGGTTTGTTATCGGTTTTTGTTTTTTTAGGGGATTTTTAGACAGGGTCTTGCTTTGTAGCTCAGCTGGCCCTGAACTCACTATGTAGCCCAGGTCAGCCTAAAACTCACAGCAGTCCTCCTGCCTCTGCCTCCCGAGTGCTGGGATGACAGGCGTGAGCCACCGCGCCCGGCACTGTGGTATGTGGTACCTGCCGTTGAACATGGAACCTTAACTTTTCCAGTCAGATGCCAGAACCACTAAGCTAAATCCCCGGACTGGGAACCTATGCTTTAATGTGACTTATTTGAAAGGAACACATCAGTCTTTCCCATGACCTCATTTTTGCGTAGCAATTTTAGAAACTGAATATCTTCGTTTCGTGTTTCCTGGGTCTGTGAAGTAGAGTTGGTCCTCTTTGCATTTTCTGGGTAGGAACAGAGACCCAAATGACCAGCAACGCACCTGGCCTCTGAGCCAAGGAGGGAACTTTGGCTGGTGACTTTTTCGGAGAAGAGTAGGTACCACTAAATGCCTTGCTTTAGATTTAGTTTGTGGCACGCTGAGTTGCTCATTTAGGGAGGCAAAAGTCAACAGTGGTGTCATCCGTGGGGCCATGAGAGAATCAGAGAAGTTCGATGCACTACCACTTTTTTCTCGTGTATCGTTTTCTCTTCACCTGTTAATTATAAGCTACTTAAATACCTATCGCATACATTGATTTCTGTGGTGACGATTCCTGGAGGCAGCGACTTCTCAAACCAGAGGAAACTGTGCTTAAAGCAGCCACCCAGCAAATCACCCAGAGAAGTCGGTGCTTTGAAATGCTCGGGCTCCTCCCATCCCAGAGACAAGGAAGGAAAGTCCCGGGCCGAGGGGCTTTGATTATCCAGGAGGCTCTAGTTGCCCCATCTGAGGAAGAGCCAGGCACGCGATGACGCAAGTAGGATGCTCCCGGAAGCAGAGCTCCGCTGCGTTGGCCTCCTGTGCATCGCCTGTACCACAGACAGCCAAGCAGAGACACCGCCCGCTGGGATGGAGTCCCACAGCCGACCTGCAGCTGAACCGGGATTTCTTGGCCACTAGGGATGGGGCAGAAGATCGGTGCTGCTGTGGACGGGTCTGGCCTGGTCCCTTGGATAAAAAGGGAGCAGTTGAGAACTCTGGCCTTCTCCTCTCTTTTGCTGTGATGAGAACCAAGGCCCTTGCTGTGTCAGAACTGGCGTCTCTCCGAATAGAAACTAGATGTGACACAGCAGGTGGGATCATGTCGCTCGCCGCCCAGCGCACTAGACACAGACATTCCCGGTCCCCTTCAGCCTGGGCCGTAATGCACATCTTGCATGCAGTGACCCTGTGAGCTGTGTGCGGCTGTGTCGGGGACCCTTTCCTCTCCGCTTCATGGGCCTCAGGAAACCAGTTTTGGAAGAGATTGGAAGTGCATGGCCGTATCTTCAAGTGGATGTAATTTGTGTGTGTGTCAGTTTTGTTAATTCGGTTTTGTCCTTTAGAGATATTGTGGGTTCCATCTCATAAAATTAAGAAAACCTTAGGAAAATTTAAAATGAAAAAAAATTGAAATCCTACCCGTTCTTGATGACACTAAAGTGATAGGCATGTAGTTAATAAAATCCTGTACATGGAGGACCTTCGAGTCGTGGTGACCAGCTTCACATACAAACAACTTGGGCCATGACTGGAACTTTAGTTTTGTTTTTTTTTTGGTTTTTTTTTTTAGGTTTTTTTGAGACAGGGTCTCACTTTGTGGTTCAGGCTGGCCCTGAGCTCAGCCTCAAAGTCACATCACAGCGATCCTCCCTCCTCTGCCTCCCGAGTGCTGGGATGACAGGCGTGAGCCACCACGCCCGGCACTGTGGTATGTGGTACTGGTTGCTGCTGGGCGTGGGTCTCCACGCCCAGTATTGTTATGTGGTTACCGGGGAATTGAACCCGGGCCGTTGCGCTTGCAAGACAGGTGCCGGAACCACTGAGCTAACTCCCCGGCCCCTGGAACTTTAGTTTTAATTTAGGTACAGAGTCGAATTATGACCCAAAGGCTGGTACTTGTGCTTCCAAATGGTGTTGGACAGAGAGCCCTAAAAGAGTTCTGGAAGGAACAGGACAGCATGTGCAGCTGTGGGCTGCACTGAGACGTCCCGGGCTAGGGTCCCTCTGAGTCCCCTGAGATCTGCCTGTGGATGGAGAGAGACCCTGAACGCTGTGTAGAGCGGCCCAAGCCTCCCTGACCAACCTGAGCTACAACCAGATCTCACTAACAAATTGAGTTCATAAGTCAAAGGTGAACTATATATGGCGAATCAACAAGTGGCTGTAATGAGGGGTAGCTGGACAGTACTGGAGTTGAGCATTAGGGATCAATAACCTTAGTAGACTGGTTTGTCATATATTTTCCTAGGAGTTGCTGCTCTGTTTCATTATATCCCGTGATATGTGTACGTTGTATCTCCTTTAAACCCTCAGGGTAGTACAGTCTCATAACGTTCTAATGGTCTGAGCAGTACCAAAGAATAGTTAAGCGGATGAGGAGGAATTTAGGGGAAGCCTTAGATTCCTTTTCTAAAATGGTAACGTTATAATAAGGATAATTTCCTTTGTCTGTGCTTAGCTTGGCGGACCCCATCGTGTCTGTCTCCACCCCACAGCTTTGCCATTTGCATAGTAAACCGTGCAAACAGTCTGTAGGGCTGAGCGCTGATGAAAGTGCATGACAGAACTGGAAGACACACGGAACATTCTTTTGCCAGGCATAGTGGCACATGCCTCTAGTCCCAGCCACTCAGGAGGCTGAGGCAGGAAGATCCCTTGAGCCCAAGACTTCAGGCCCTGCCTCGGTGACATCGGGAGACCTCATCTCAAGTAATTAAACAGTTTTCTTGCTCTTTGCATTTAAAAGCAGGTAAATAGCATGGCTGTGTGTTCCAAAGAATGCCGGACAGGATAAAGGGCTAAAAGCAAATCGGCAGGGTGAAATGAAGATTTGCATATGAGCCTCTCCACCTCCGTACTCTGTGCATCTAGGTTGCCGCTGTGGGCAGAAAGGAGAATATGGAGTGTCCATACAAACAGAGAGAGAAAGAGACTTGAGCCACTAGCAGTGCGATGTGGAGACCCAGATCTGGGTCTGGGATCCTACCCTGGGGCACACAGCCTCCTCTCCGGACCGCCCTGTATCCACAAGCTCTTTCTCGATTACCCCAAGAACTCAGCTCCTGGCAGAAGGTCTTGTTTGATTCCCTAGTGACACGATACATTTCTTGGTCCTTGTATAGCCATTCTCCAAAAAGGGGACGGTTGGGAATCAGAGGTCAGCGTCCCACTTCAAATCGGAGGACACCACCCAGGCCCTCCCTGGCAGAGACGAGTCCACAGCAGATGTGAGTGCGAGCTCCCCGCAGTGCCATCGATGGCTCCACGCCATGCTCCTGCCTCGGTCCCTCTGGAGGAGGAAAACAAAACAAAACAAAACAACAAACAGAATCAAGGGTCAAATCCCAGTGCTTAGGGAAAGGGGGTTGGCACAGCGTCTGTCAACACTTTGTGCCGCAAGGACACTGTCCGAAAGCTCTGGTCTCTTCTCACCACCGTGCAAGGAGGGATGACGAGGAGAAAGGCGACCAAGCTATTGAATCAGTGTTGTGCCCAGTGCAAAGGGCCCTGAGGTGACTGCAGAGGTCACAGACTGCTTGGGAACCTCCCAGTATCCCTGTAAGCCTGTGCACCAGGCCCAGGCGCCATATTCTGGGACATCTCTTTCTGAATCCCCAGGAAACTAATATATACCATTCGTATCCTCCGGTATTATTAACTAGATGTGTTTGATGGAAATGCTTAGCATAATCACCGTACAAGGAAAGAAACAATAAAGATTAAAGATCAACTGACCACGGCAGAGTCAAGAGGAATGTCTGTATACAGTTGTCCGAGAGTCAAATCTACATCACAAACTCAGCATCAGCTTTTAGCACAAAGACCCGAGGCCTGTTCGGAAGGAGCCTCTAACATTCCTTCTTGGTGTTTTGTGTTGTTTTCTAAGGCAGGGGTTCACTGTGTGGCCCCAGCTGGCCTCGAACTTGTGGAGGTCCTCTTGCTTTAGCCTCCTGTGTGCTGGGATGACAGTCGTGCACCACCACACCCAGCCAACGTTCCCGATCCTAAGGGATGGACTGGGAGAGATGCAGATTTCTTTTTTCGTGCTACCCTGTAATCCTGCGTGTATTTTACAGAAACTGGAAACTATGAAGTTACCCAGGCCCAGTTCCCATGAATAACATTTCTGTATCACTCTCAATATCCCCTTGTCTATTTCAGTTTATTTTCTTTGGCACGGAAGAAGAAAAACCAGCTCCCTGTTATCCTCAACTTCAGCTGCAGATGTTTGATTGGTCTGTGATTTTTTGAGTTTCCCTTGAAGCCTTGGGTTAAGTTATAACTTGAGTGGATCCATGGGAAGAAACACCCTCAGCTTCACCCAGGGCGTGGGCAGATGTCCTGAGGCAGGTGCATCTTGTCGTCGAGCCGCCTGTGCCGGCCGCAGCAGGCAGCGCCGGAGCCCAGCTCAGCCGTGCAGGAAGCAGAGGCACGCAGCACTGGGAGGCGCCTGCCGTTCCTTTCCCGGCCGCCCTCGACCATCACGCCAAACATTGCAACCTTGGCTCTCTCGGCCGCGTTGTGAAGATGGCAGAGGAATCGCCTTCCTTACATTCACTCCGCAGCCCGTCCATCGGCTTCCGTCAGTACCTCATGATTTGACTGTCGAAGAAGTAAACAGGTTTTGCATCCCGTCTCCTCTGCCATGCACACGTTGTCACGTGTGTGCTGAGAAGGCCGAAGAAGTTACTCTGAGGTCACCTCACATGTAGCAAACGTGTTCACTCCTGTACTGCCCATCACTACCCACCTGGGGCGCTGGCTTTCTGGGCGTCTAGAACACACTGACCGTGAGAGCCGCTGGGCTCCAAGGAGGGCTCCTGACCCCTCGTGAAAATGAATCTGTTTTCCGAAAATGTCCAACTGATTTTGGGAATGAGAATAAAGCAGGAAAAGAAGCAGGCTGGTGTTGGCACGGTGGGCCCTGATTCCTCCGGGCCTACGGTGCCGCAGTATGTCACAGCGGGAGACGTGGCAAAACACACCACTCCCAGCATGGATGCCTGTGTCTCAGAGCTGTTTAGCTTTCTGCTGCCTTTCCCTCATCTCCTCCATACACTCAGCTCAGTCCCTTGTGTGTGATTCTTAGAAAGAAATCAGTCACTGGATTGTGGGGGCATTCAGCTTTGCTGATTTTCTAATGTACAGGATAAAGCCAGATGCCGAGTGGTCAGCACAGACTGCTCAGAGGATACACCACAGGCCTGCAGGGCAGAAGGGGCACGTGGATTTGCAGAGATCCCGGACCCGTGTCGCAGAACTAACCAGAGGAGGGAGTCAGGCTCACAGCGTGAGGAGTGCGCTGGGTCAGGGCGTGTGACACGGGACAGTTCGCTGACCAGCGCTCGCGGGCATCCAGCTTGGCCTCCGCGGAGCCTGGAGCCGTGTCTGCGCACAACCAGCGGAACACAGTGGGCGGCGCCAGCCTGTCAGCTGGGACCTTGACCTGTGACGCGGTTCAACAGGATTCGGCCCAGTTCACAGGAGAGCCCACAACAGCTCAGGTGGGGACGGCTGTTGTTCACAGTGCTACCGCTACTCTCACGCAATTCCCTTTGCTTCGAGTGACTTTTAAGAGATCAGTGGACACAGCACTAACCTGCACGGGCTCATGTTCAAAGGACATGGGCTGTAGTCCAGGTGATGGATGGCTCTGGGCGTCGCTGCCCTGCACAGCCAGGCCCTCAGGATGTTCCAGCATGGACTCCAAGCTGCCCGTGGCGCTTTTCTCTGCAGCTCGCCCCACACCGGGGCTCCCCTTTCGCTGTCCAGGTCCCTCTGCTCACGAAGCTGCCTGGCTCGGAGATGGAGATCTCCACGGCAGGTGTCTGGAAAGCCTGGCCCGGCCCAAGTCCCAGAAGCTCAGTCCTGCTTCAGAGCATGGTGCCTCACGGGATCCCCAGCATCCTGTGTGACGAGCACACCCTGTGTTGTTTCCACGGCACGCCTCGCTCTGCACGCTGGAAACACTTGCGCACGGTCTGCACAGGCCAGGCCGGAGTGCTCCCTTTTGGAGCAGAGTTTACAGTGCGAAGCGCACACCTTAAGTTGCATCGCAAGCCAGAGGGTCTGTGAGGCACTGCAGAGCTCACGGAGGGGGGACGGGGTCTGCTCACCCTCTTGGGAGGCGCCAGCCAGTGAGCCGAGGTGTCCAGCACGCCCGGCCCGAAGCGGGGCCCGGAGAGTCAGCAGGATGGACCTGGGCAAAGAGCAGCGGAGATGCAGGAAGCGGCCCAGCAGCTTGTGGGAGGGTGGGGAGGAGAGCGGCCTTGCGCGAATGCTGGGGACTCTGAGGAGCTTTGCCGGAACCCTGACGAGGTGAAACTGCCCTGCCGGAAGCACGACGCTTGCTACCTGCCAGACACCGGTCTCGGGGTATTTTTCATGTCAGTGTTTGCCGTGTTTTGAAAATCAGATATGACTCATAGCTTTAGAAATGGGCAGAAAGAACAATCTTTTGTTCACACACACCCTGTCCGGGACACGTCCCAAAAGGAACTTGTTCTGTGGCTGAGCTTTCCTCCTGCCGGCCTCCTCCTGAGCTCAGGAGTCACACGCTGCCGTGAGCAGCCTCTGAGGGGAGGCAGTCCGTGTGGGGTGCAGTGT
>PVIR01046026.1:0-10437 GCA_004026965.1 Petromus typicus
ACTTCCAATCCTAGTTGTTTGAGGAATCTCCACTCAGATTTCCACAGTGGTTGCAATAGTCTGCATTCCCACCAACAGTGGGAACAACAGAGGGTTCCTTTCTCCTCAAAACCCCACCAGCATTTGTTGTTGGTTGATTTCTTGATAGCAGCCATTCTTTCTTTCTCGAATGCTCTTACCTATTTCTGCCAAGTGATATTTCCTTAAACTTTGATAGTAACCAAGCCTTGCTAAAAGTAATTTGCTCATTGTCTTCTAAACATGGCATACCTAATCCTACTTAAATCTTTTTTTTCCCATGCTATTTTTCCTATTGGCATTGCCATTCTCCCTCGCTTAGCTTAATAAGCTTTGCCTTTTTTATGATGACTCCCTTACCTACTGTGGTGATTGCTGCATTCTTTGAACATAAAGAATTCTTGATTTTGGGGGCCAGGGAGTTAGCTCAGTGGTTCCGGCGCCTGTCTTGCAAGCACAAGCACCCGGGTTCGATCCCTGGTAACCACATACAATACTGGGCGTGGAGACTCACGCCCAGCAGCAACCAGTACCACATCCCACAGTGCCAGGTGTGGTGGCTCACGCCTATAATCCCAGCACTTGGGAGGCAGAGGCAGGAGGATTGCTGTGATGTGAGTTTGAGGCTGAGCTCAGGGCCAGCCTGAACCACAAAGCGAGACCCATTCTCAAAAAAACCTAAAAAAAAAAAAAGAATTCTTGATTTTGTAATGATCTCTTTTCATGTATATTTTTGGCTCTGCAGCTAAACTGTAATAGAGACTATGTATCAGCATTTTTTTTAAAGCATAGTGTACATAATAGATTATAAATACAATTTTTTATGTTTTTTGCAAGCCATTTTCAAAATACCTACTGTTATAATTTAGATCTAATGTGTTAACCCAACATCTGATTGTTTTGGAAGGTGGTTGAATCATGGGGACATTTTGCTCATCAATGGAGTCATTCATTGATGAGTTCAGAAGCTGAAAGTGCTGTTAGGAGGCAGGGACTGGTTGGAGGAAGATCACTAGGGCCCTGACCTGTCCTTCCTTCTCTCTCTGTTTCCTAGCTGCCATGGATCGAACAACTTTGCTTTGCCATGCCCTCTACCATGGTGTTTCTGCCCACAGACCCAAACAGTGAACAAAATAAATCACTTCTCAAGTTGAAGATGTTGAGTATTTTGTCCTAGTGATGAAAGTAACTAACACATTATGCTAGTGGTAGGATCTGAAAATATAAAAACAAATGAGCAATTCTTGGTCCTTGGAAGTATGGTCTTGAAAGGGTGGAGGAGCACAAATACAACATACATATTTTAGTTCTTATTTACACTTTCTGTTTCTTTTAACAGAAATACAATGTGATATTTAAGTTTGTGTGTCCTAATTTATCTTGCTTAACAGTATGATCTCAGGGTGCATTCATTTAGCTAGAAATGTCTCATGCTTTTTCTTCATAGCGGAGTAGTATTCCATTCTATAAAAAAACCCACATCTTTATCCATTCATTGGTTGATGGGCATTTAGGCTAGCTCCAACATTTAGCTGTTAGAAACTGCTGCTATAATAAACATGGAAATACATATACTGTGTGATACTTTTAATTCTCTTGGGAAGATGCTAAGAAAGGGAAGAGCTGGGTCAAATGAAACCTCTAGTTTCAGTTTTTGGAAGAATCTCCACACTGATTTCCTTATTGCTCCAGTCTTCTCGCCCATCAGCAATGGAGAAGGGGTTCCTTTTTCCCCACAACTCTGCCAGCATTTGTATTGGTTTCTTAAAAATAGCCATTCTTTTTGGAGAGAGGTGGAACCTCAGCATTGTTTGTTTTGTTTGTTTATTTGTTTGTTTTTATCTTTATTGGTACATTCCATATACATATCATGATTGCACTCAACAATGAGAATTTGTACCAGTATATGGTTTAATTTGCATCTCTCCACTGACCAGTAGTTTTGAACATTTTTTCATATATTTATTTACCATTTCTACTTCTTGATCTCAGAAGTGACTGTTTGTTTCAGATGCCTGTTTTTTGATTTTCTTTAAATTTGAGGGGTCTGATTTTTTCTTTTTGAAGTTCTTGTTATAGATTTAGTTCATTAAGGAATAGCTGGCAAAAATTTTTTCCCACACAGTTTCTTTTCCCTGTTAGTTGATTCTTTTCCTTTGCAAAAGCTTTTTAATGTTAGGATGAGATCCCAGTTGTTGATTCTTTGTGATATTTTTTGTGATTAAGGTTTTTCATAAAGCCTTTGTCTACATCCATGTCTTTAAGAGTTCTGCCTAGTCTTTATCTTCCAACAGATTTAGTTTTTCTGGTTTAATATTTAGATCTTTGACTCATGTTGATTTTAGTTTAGTACATGGTGAAAAGTATGGGTCTAGTTTTAATCTTAGGCATATGGAAAGTCAGTTTTTCCAGCACCACTTATTAAAGATGCTATCTTCCAGTAAAGATAATTGGAACCTTTGTCAAAGATGTCCCGAGTTCAATCCCTGGCACCACATATTACAATGCTGGATGTGGTGGATCACACCTGTAATTCCAGCACTCAGGAGGCAGAGGCAGGAGGATTGCTGTGATTTTGAGACTAGCCTGGGCTACATAATGAATTCAGGGCCAGTCTGAACAACGAAGTGAAACCCTATCTCATAAAGGAGAGGAAAGGAAAAGTAGGGGAGAGGAGAGGAGAGAAGGAAAGAGGCTAAATGTGTTTGGAGTTATTTCCATAACTTCTGATCTATTCCGTTGATCTACTGATATGTTTTTTTTCCAGTATAGTGTTGTTTTTATCACAGTAGCTTTATAATATAAATCCAAGTCAGGAATTGGGGTACCTTTGGCCTTGCCTTTGTTACCTAGAATTGCTTTTGCTATTCTAAGGCTTTTCTGGTTCCAAATTAATTTAGGATTGTTTTCTCTTAATTCTGTGAAGTATAGTATTAGTATTTGCATTAAATCTGTATAACAATTTTGAATGTGTGGCCGTTTTTACTATATTGTTTCTTCCTACCCAAGAAGAAAGGATATCTTTGGATTTTCTGGTATCTTCTTCAAACTTTTCAGAGTACTTTAGTCTGTAGTACTGTAGTAAAATTCTTTTACTTCCTTCATTAGATTGATTCCTAGTCATTTGAGTACTGACTATATATCCAGTTATGCTATTGAATTTGGATATTAAATCTAGAAATCTTTTGGTGGAGTTTTTGGTACCTTTTGTGTAGACATGGCATTACAGATAATGATAACTTCTTCCTTTCACTTCCTTTAACTTCTTTCCTTAGTCTTCTTATTTTTATTTTTTCATGTCTAATTCTGGCTAATGTTTCCAGATCTGTACTGTGTAAGTGATAACAATGGACATCTTTGTCTTGTTTCCGATTTTAAAGTGAAAACTTACGGTTTGGGGAGGCATTTAGTATGATGTTGGCTGTTGGTTTGTCAAAGATGACTTTTATCAGAAAGACCATCAATTCCAATTTTCTAAAGCATATATCATGAGTAGATGTTGGACTTTGTCAAATGCTTTTTCTCAATCTATTGAGTTGGTCATAGGATTTTTGTCCTTGGTTCTGTTGTTATATAGTATATTACATTAATTGATTTGCACATATTGAACCATCTCTGTAGCCCTGGGTTTAATTTTATTTGGTCATGGTATATAATCTATTTATTTATTTATTTAGTTTTAGTTTTTTGATACAGGCTCTAACTTTATAGTAGTTCAGGCTGGCCCTAAACCAGCCTTGAACTCAGAACAGCTTTCCTGCCTTTGCTTCCTAGTGCTAGGATTAGAGGCATGAGCCACCACACCCAGCAGTATATATATAATCTTGATGATTTGCTGCATTCTGTTTGCTAGTATCTTGTTGAGGATTTTTGTGTCTATGCTTATTAAAGAGATTGTCCTGTAGTGTTTTTGTTTGTTTGGTTGGTTGGTTGGAATCTTCTCTGGTTTTGATGTCAGGGTAATCCTTTCTTCTAGGAATGAATTTAGGAGTATTGCTTCTCTTTCAGTTTCATTAGAAGAGTTTGAGATGCAGCAGTATTAGATCTTTTCCAAATTTCTTACAGAATTTAGCAGTGAGTCTGCCAGGTCCTAGGTTTTTCTTTGTTGGCTTTTCATTGGCTAATATTGACTTACTTAGAATTTTTATATCGTCTCGATTCAGCTTTGGTAATTCATACTTCTCTAGGAATCTGTCCATTTCTTCTGTGTTTTTCATCCTTCTAGAATACAGGTTCTCAAAATAGGTATTGATGGTCTGGCTGTTGTGATTTTACCCTTTTCATCCATAGTTGCATGGATATAGGTCTTTCCTTTTTTTGATAATCTGGCTAAGAGTTTGTTGGTTTTATTTAATCATTCAAAGAATCAACTCGATGACTGTTTTGTATTATTTTCTTAGCTTCCATTGCATTAATTTTTGCTTGACTTGCTCTTTTTTTTTTTCTAGAAGCTTGCGGTTCAACATCAAGTTCTTTATATGTTATATGGAATTATTTAATTATAGAAACTGTCTGATTTGTTCTTTAATTGCACCTGTGACCCATTATTTGTTCAGAAGGGTATTATTTAATTTCCATGTGTTTATAAAGTTTTTGTGGTTGCTTTTGCCTTTCATTTCCAGTTTCACTGTACTATGGTTGATAATATGCATGGGATAATTTCATTTCCTTTTCATTTATTTAAATATCCTCTGAGCTAGTCTGTGGTCTGCTTTGGAAAATGCAGTGTGCAGCTAGTAAGAATGTGTATTCTGACATTGGAGGGTGGAACGCTGTAGACGTTTAAGTCTATTTGTTCAAAAGTTTGGTTTACTTCTAATATTTCTTTGTTTTTGTTTTTTTGGGTTTTTTTTGTCTAGGTATCTGTCTCTTTATTGAGATCCCTCATTGCAGTTGTATCAGTGCTTATTTTTCATGTTTGTTAATACTTGTTTGGTAAAATTGGGTGCACTAGATCAGTGCCTGTTTTTCATGTTTGTTAATGCTTGGTTGGGTGCCCTAGTATTTGGTGCATAATTATTTATGATTGTTATCTCTTCCTCTTATATTGTTTCCTTTACAAGGATGTAGTGACTTTTTTTGTCTCTTTTAGTTGGTGTTGGCTTGAAATGCACTTCATCTGAAGATAGAATAGCTACCCCTGCTTTTTTCCAGGTTCCTGTTACATGAAGTATTGTAGCTGGCTTTGGGATTTTGAGTCTGTTGCAAGGTCTGACCTCTTCAGTTTAATGGGGATGAAAAGTTGCTGGTATTTGGCCTAGCCTCTGGTTCTTTTGTACTGTCCTACAGTATTATTTATGACTCTGAGGCAGTTTCAGTCTTGGCATCCCAGGAAGAACAACTGATTAGAATAATTGTGTCATCTTGGCTAAAGCAGTACAGTCAGCAAAAACAATAGCATCAAGCATCCTAGAAAATGACAGACTATGGTAGCTATTAATTTGTCGTAAGTATTAGTATGAACTAGATTTGTGGTTATATAACAAAATCTAAAAACAGAAAATTGTATCCAGTAAATATACCCTCAAAATGATGATTTTACCCTGAGTGGAGAAAATTTAAAAAGGGTTAGGGAGGAAAAATAGTGAAACTGAAGAAAGGAAGAGATTAGAAGCAAGGCCGGAGGACAAAGAAGGGTTACAGGAACTTGGAAAACTAGTGAAGAAGACAAAGAAGAGAGAAGGAAGAAAGAAAAACAATAATAGAGCAATGACAATGTTCACTCATTGGGGGGAGGTCCATTCCACTGTCACTGCTCAAATCCATGTTGATTAACTACTCTCACAGTTCAAATCCATGTTGATTAATCTCAGCAAACCAGCAGTAGATTTATGGTGGGGTAGTGGACAATCCCAGCAAACCTTTGCTTTAGGTCGCTGAAATTTCTGGCTGTGTTGCTAGAACCCAATTTATTCACTCTGCAACACTGTGTTTGCCTCCTGTTGGTTTCAGCTCAGATCCTCACCTCCTACTGACCTGTGCTGTTTGCCTTACTCTAATGCTGGGACCTGCTTTATATAGCCAGAACAGCTGCTCAGTGACCCCTCTCCAAGATGGCTACTGGTGATTCACCCTTTCTGGGGGAAGTCTGAACCCAAATACCTCACCAGCCACTGCAGCCCACTGTTTCCATTGCTTTATTCCACTGATAATGTTTCTCCTGGAGGCCTCTGGGGTGTCCAGTAGTCACTGTGCATGTATAGCTTTGAGGGGCCACCAGAAGTGAATCAGGGCTTTGGGGAAAGTGCCATTGAGGTCTTTCTCTTTACTCTCTCTCCTTGGGCTTCTGTTTTTGCTTTAGATCCTTGCTGGGTCAGAGACCCACTTCCTTCCTCCTTCCCTTCCTCATGTTGCTCTATTATTGCATCTAGACACACTGTTTCTCTGCTGTACACTACTCTCCTGTCTTCCCAGAAGAAGTCTCTTGAAAACTTGTAAACAACTTTGAATTGAATTGTATGTTATCTATTCCTTACTTTTCACTCAAATCTGTATTAAGGGAAAGGGGTGTTTTGTGCTTTATTTCCCCCCCCATACTGGGATTGAACTAAGCTTAGGGTTAGTGCTGCACAAATGAGCCGCCACTGGGTCCTCTGCTTCCCTTTGTGGTACGTTATTCCGTTTGTGGTCTATCTGAAGTGATCTTTTAATATTTAAATAGTTGTTTCATGATGCTGTAATAGTCTCACTCTGTTACCTAAAATTATGTTCAGGACCACAAGAAGTTGAGTCCCTTTTTTTCTTCCCCTCCCTAAGGCATAGTTTTTCAGGACTCTGTTGATTGAAATTCAGTATACTAGAATGTGGTTTTTTAATACTGCGTCTTAGGTCATAGGTTTTTTGTTTGTTTGTTTGTTTGTTTTGAGACAGGGTCTCAATCTGTAGTTTAGACTGGCCTCAAACTCAGTGTAACCCAGGCTGGCCTGGAATTCACAGCAGTCCTCCTGCTTCTGCTGCCCCAGTGCGGGATTACAGGACTGAGTCACCACTTCACAAATTGAGCAGAAGGGGCCCAAGGATTTAGCTCAGTGGTTTTGGCGCCAGCCTTGTAAGCACAAAGGCTTGAGTTAGGTCCCCTATAACCATATTACAAGAATGCCAGGCATGGTGACTCATGCCCACCAGCAATCAGTACCTGTAATTCCAGCACTCAGGAGGCAGAAGCAGGAGGATTGCTGAGTTTGAGGCTAAGTTCAGGACCAGCTTGAACTACAAAGCGGGAGCCTGTCTCAAAAAAATGAAATAAAAAAAATTGAGCAAAAGGACCATCTTGTTAATAGTTGGATCCCTGCAGCTTTGAGTCAGGCTCAAAATGGAAATTTCACATCTGTTTGCTGAATATCTGTTCAGAGAAGGTATGAACATACTTTAGTTTATTAATGTATGCTGTGATTTTATGTTTTCAGGTGTTTCCTTGTGGCTTTAGTATGTTTTAGTTCTGTTTAAATTTGTTTTAACTTTCTTTTTTTTCTTTTTGTATGAAGCTCAGGATAATTCTTACGTTGAAAACTATTATCTCTTGTGACATACCTTATCAGTCGGTTAGCTTGCATTTTAAAAAGGATTATTTAAAAAAAAGGAATACTATCATAAGAAAGCATAGCATGATACTCCAAATGAGAGTGTAAGCCAGATTCAGCACTTAGAAATAGAATGGCTTAAAAGAGCAAAACCTTTGTTTTCTCTTGAGTTTAGGTTTACATATTGGATGTGTGGCTTTGGGTAAGTTATCTAACTTTTTGAATTCCAGTTATCTTAGTGGTAAATGGAAATAATATGTTTCTTATGAGTTGACAAGAAATTAATGCAGTCATAGTAAAAGTACTTACCATGGTACCTTGCACTTAATAAAAGAAACCAATAAATGGATTTGTTATTTATAGCAATAATACCAGTGATAGTATATATGTTACATAAAAACCTCAGATTCTTATGGAGCATTTCTCCTGTATTATCTCTAACAAATTTCTTGAGTTTTCTCCTTTGTTTGAACTACTTGTACCAAGTTCTAGGACTATAATAGAGTCACTGGATCATGGACAGTGCCTTCCATATACATTCACTTGATTTCTGACCATTTTATTCTTTTCAGAGAACTAGGACTGGAACTATTGTGACAGTTTATTTAAATGATTAGTTTTGTTTTGTTTAGGTTTTTTTGAGACAGGGTCTTGCTTTGTAGTTCAGGCTGGCCCTGAACTCGGCCTCAAACACTCATCACAGCAATCCTCCTGCCTCTGCCTCCCAAGTGCTGGGATTACAGGCGTGAGCCACCACACCCGGCACTGTGGTATGTGGTACTGGTTGCTGCTGGGTGTGAGTCTCTGCACCCAGTATTGTATGTGGTTAACTGGAGATCGAAACCTGGTCCTTGCACTTACAAGACAGGCGCCGGAACCACTGAGCTAAATCCCCGGCCCCTTAAATGATTAGTTTTTTAAAAATTGAAATACTCAGGATGCCATGATGGGTTTTATAGATCATCCTAAGAGAAACTAAATTTATAAAACATTCCTATCCATAGTATCTTCAAGAAGAAGGTTAATTTCTTTTTTTTTTGAATCTTTATTGGTACATTACATATACGCATCATGATTGCACTCAATAATGGGGATTTGTACTAGTATAAGACACAACTTAATTCTCATTTTTTCTCATAGCCCTACCCACCCTACCACCCCCCTATATACATACAATTTGTTACCTTTCTTTTTTGTTATAATCTCATTATTTTTCCCCTTTCACCCTATTTTACTTTGAGCATTTTCTATTTCACAATATATAACATACAATTCTAGGACTGGTTTACATCTTTATTTTCTCTGCCTATCTGTGACCTATTTATTTCACTTATGAGGATATCCTCAGGGTATGTCCATTTAAGTATAAATGATTCAAACTTATCATTTTTTATGGCAGAGTAATACTCCATTCTGTAGAAGAACCACAGCTTTTTTATCCAGTCTCCAGTTGATGGACACTTGGGTTGTTGCCAATATGTGGTAATCACAAATTGAGCTGCTATAAACATGGGTGCACATATGTCACTGTGATATGAGTCTTTTAATTCTTTTGTGTATATACCTAGCAGGGCAATGGCCGGGTCAGATGGGACCTCCAAAAACTGGGCTTTAACTTGCCAAAGACTAAAACTAGATCTAACTCTTTCACCATGTACCAAGCTAAAATCAAAGTGGATAAGAGACCTAAATATTAAAACAGACACTCTAAACCTGTTGCAAAAAATACTATTACTGGTATTACTGCTATAAGGTAAGGTAAAACTCTTGAAGACACTGGCTTAGGGAAAGACTTCATGAACAAAACTTCTATAACACAGGAATTGGCTGAAGAAATCAACAAATGGGACCTCATTCTTTTAAAAAGCTTCTGCACAGCAAAGGAAATCACCAACAGAGCCAAAAGGCAACCAACAATGTGGGAAAAAATCTTGACCAGCTGTTCCTCAGACAAAGGGCTACTATGTAGACTATATAAAGAGCTCAAAAAACCAGCCCACCCAAATTTAAAGACCCAATTCAAAAATGGGCATCTGAAATGAACAGAAATTTTTCAGAGGAAATAAGAGCAACTAAGAAGCATATGAAGAAATGCTCAACATCATTAGTCATTCAAGAGATGCAGATGAAAACAACATTGAGATTTCATCCACTCCACATAGAATGGCTGCCATTTCAGATTCAGCCAACAGCAAATGTTGGCGAGGCTGCAGAGAAGAAGGAACCCTTCTCCACTGTTGGTAGGACTGTAGACTCGTACAACTCCTGTGAAGATCAGTTTGGGGATTCCTCAAGAAGAAGGTTAATTTCTTTACTGAAAGGAACTTCATGATCCAAAGACCAGAGTGAAAGGTTTGTGCAGCAAAATGTAAGGACATGGCCTAGAAAGACAGTCAGATGGCAGATTATGAAGTTCATTGAAGTCTGAATTTGATCCTGAAACTCATGATGAACCACACTAGTATTTTAAACAGAAAGGAATAAGAACCAGAGGGAGAACTACTAAATATTGAGATGGAAGAGCAAATTAAGAGGTTCCAGGTAAAAGATGATTGGTAGACCCAAAGTGAATGACTAATGTATCTTCCCCCAACAATCCTGTTAAAGTGGATGATGAGACATTTGTTGCTTTTCTTTGGCTTTAGAGTCAGATATGGACATAATTTCTTTTTTTTTATGCTACTCATTTTCAGATTCCCAGATTCCATGTGAGGTACGATGAAAATGAGAGAACAATTTAGGATCTGGAATTTTGGCCATGTACTATAAAGTGAGTTTGAAAATGATACAAATGTGATAGCCCAAGAAAATAACTATAAATCCTTTCCAGTCTCACTCAGCACAGTTCAGAACACTTGCATGCCCAGATGTGTGTGAAGTTTTCCTGTCACATGGAGCT
>PVIR01046027.1:0-10430 GCA_004026965.1 Petromus typicus
TAAAAATAAACACGTTTCAGAGCACATCTCAAATATCATTTACAGTCTTCCTGTCTCTAGAGAAAGGCAAAACAATTGGTCCTAGATGCAAATTACTATAGCCTTTAATTTCATTTCGTACTAATTTCATAAGCCCTACTCAAATAAATCTCAATGATAGCAGGCTTTAAAAATTTGAATTTGATCACACCTATATCTAAAATAATTAAATTGTCTGGTTCTCAGGACATATCTCTGGATGCTTATTTACATATATTACTGTTAGTTACATGTATTTATGTTTAATTGAAATCTGTCTTCTACTCAAGTATGTAAACTACATGGAGAAAAGCTCATCTATGATAGTTTCCATCAGTCCCAGAGAAGAAAATGCCATAGAGTACACTTTAAGCAAATTACTGCAATTGTCATAATTTTAAAATTGTAGCATAGGAATAAATTAGGTCTTACAATGACAAAGGAAAATAAAATAATTTATGTAAGTCAATTTTCAAATTAAAGAGATATTTCTGGAGCAGGAATGCAAATCTTTTCAGCTATCATTGGAGAAACAAGAGAATTTTGGGAAATAATGTAAATTGAAATTTAAATGCGAAAGCTATTTCTCAATACAAACAGGAAGAAAAATCTGCTATGGGGAAGGAGATATACGAGACAAGGAGTCTCCACATCCCTGGGTTGTTCAATGCCAGTTGGAAAATCATCTCCCCTGTTTCTGCTTTTTTAGGAGCCAGAGAACAGAGTCACTTGAAAAGCACACAGTAACGTAATTGTTCTTAATAAGAGCTAACCCTATATTGGAAAACAGAAAATTGCCCCAAAATGACAAAATTTCACCAGACACAATAAATACAGAAAACATTTAAAGAAAGATACCAAAAACTGGTGTACAAAAGATGAAACAGTATCACTGGCAGAAGCTCACTGATGTGGTACTCTGGACGTTCAGATGAGGTAGGTAGCAGAACAGGGAAGAGAATAAGAACAGTTGTGACTCATTGGTGGCAAAGTGTACCTGATGCCTCAGGTCAAGAGTTAGTGCACAGTGGAAGAGACAGACAAATAGCAGCCTTATTTTCTAGTGCACTGGGGTTTAGTGTGTGTCTTCACTGGACATAAGTGTCAAAATGTTAGATCCCAGAGAAAAAATGACCAAAGCTAATCCAATTATAGAAAAATTGGCTCAGGCAAGATTATTTTACCATAATACAGGGAGATAGATTAACAAATCCTTCATAGAAGGTGGATAGAAGTGATAATGCAGAGTATATGTTTTGGTAAGGAAGTGGGGTGCCATTAGGCAGGTTTTTTTATTAGGCCTACATTCCTATGAAAAGGTAATAAACAGGAGAAGAATCAGGTGTATTCCTATATACATCCATATATTATATAAGCTCTTTCATATAATTGCATAATTTCAGTCAGCAATTTAGAGTAATATTTTCAAAATTTGATGTTATTATAATCATCTGCTTGTAGATCCTTAGAGGTTTAGTCAGTTGTACAATAAAGTCATTGATCTACATGACAATATAATTATGACAAAAGAGGTCACCTGGGCAATAGGAATTTAAGATTCTGTCTTAAAATAAGTAAAGAGCTGCGGTTGCACCCCAGTGTCAAGGCACTGGATTCAGTCCCCAGTGCCACAGATATCATACACAAATATCATAAACTTTGACAAAATTTATTTATTTGTAGTGGCTGACCCATCTGAAAAGAATAACCAGTAATCAAAATACAATTAAGCATAGGTTTCTGAAATATATAATTTTTACACTATTTAATACTATTACTTCTCTAGTGGGAAACTATTTCTTTAAGGTCTTGAAGCTCAGGTGGTATTAAAGTGCACATCTTAAAAAATGCTATTATTCAGAATTTAAAAAGTGGTGCATGTACTTTAGATGTAATTAGGTCTATTTTATAAATTTAAGTGGATAAAATTCAATAAAAGTGGAGTGCAATGATATTTTTTCCTGATTGATTTGTTTAGTAGTTGAAGTATAAAGTTACAAGTTTTCATAATAGAATATCCTTTTTTTTTTTGAGAAAGGGTCTCGCTTTGTAGTTCAGGCTGGCCCTGAGCTCAGCCTCAAACTCACATCACAGCAATTCTCCTGCCTCTGCCTCCTGAGTTCTGGGATTACAGGCATGAGCCACGATGCCCTGCACTGTGGTATGTGGTATGTGGTACTCATTGCTGCTGGGGATGAGTTGTATGTGGCTACCCGGGGATCGAACCCTGGCCCTTGTGCTTGCAAGACAGGCACCGGAACCACTGAGCTAAATCCCCAGCCCTAAAATATGCATGTTAAAAGTCTGCTGACTCTTCATGGAAAAATGTAGGCTTCAGTATTTTAAATTTTATTTATTAAAGAGCCATATGTTTCAAACATCTGGGATAGATGCATGAGAAGGAATCATTCAAATTCCTATGCAATTTTATTGCTATTTTCAATCAGCAAGTCATCTGGACAGGGTCCTGAATTTATTCATTTATGTATTCATTTATTCCATGAGTAGCTATTAAATTTTCCCTTTGAGCCCGGTCCTGGGCTATATGAAGCTCTCATGTTACAATGAAAAAAAACTTTTGTTTCTTCTAATGGAGCTTACAAATTAATAAGCCATATATTGGGGGTGATTGCTATGTGTAGACATTGTGCTTAGTCTTTTTCCATAAATAATTTTAGAATTCTTATAATAAATCGATAACTAGAAATTATATCTTACATATATTTTCTTGTTCTAGGGAATTAACAAGTAGAGAAACTGAGTACAATGTTCCCTGGTTTATCTAACTAGAAAATATTAAGGTTGTAGTGCAGATATGAGTGGTCAGACTCCAGGATTTGACCCACATCAACTCTGAGACGTTTTATGAAAAAGCCATACTTTTACATAGTATCCCAAAAATCTTATCTAGGAAAAGTGATGTTATGACATATTGTAGAATTTAAGAAAATATTTGAAATCACACCTGCAGATATAGGAATTTTTTTTAGCAAAATGACATGAAAGAATGTTTTAATATTTTAAATATTTATTTTTCTGATAAAACTTGAAAATAAAATTTACAAAGAGTGATTTTTTTTTTTTTTTTTGAGACAGGGTCTCGCTTTGTAGTTCAGGCTGGCCCTGAGATCAGCCTCCAACTCACATCACAGCAATCCTCCTGCCTCTTCCTCCCCAGTGCTGGGATTACAGGTGTGAGCCACCATGCCCGGCACTGTGGTATGTGGTGCTGATTGCTGCCAGGGTGAGTCTCCATGCCCAGTATTGTTATGTGGTTACCAGAGATCGAACCTGGGCCCTTGTGCTTGCAAGACAGGCTCTGGAACCACTGAGCTATATCCCGGCCCTACAAAGAGTGACATAATAAAATGATGTTTATTATACAACTCCAAGTGATTTCCACTTTAGTACTAATTTAATACTCCCATAGAAACTTGGTTCTAAACACTTTCTTTGTTTTGAAGCCATATAGAAATGGCTATGAAGAATTTACGTGATTAGAAGTTTTGATGAAAAGATAAATTAGAAAACAAATTTCTAGCTTCTTGTTTTGATTAAAAATGGGCCTACAAATAGTAGTAAAATAGTTTACACTTTGCCCAGGCCATCTGTAGTGATGTCTACAAAACTCAGATTTTAATTGAATTACTCTTCATTTTGACTTGGGCTCTGATATTTTGAGTTTTCTCCTGGGGTATATTTCTATGCTTTTTGATGTTTGGATTGAATTTCTTGTAAAAATGATGTAATATCTGTCTTTTATGAAGTTCAGAGATCTATACCATAGCTCAAAGCATTTCTTACCCTTCAGGACCAAATTAAAGATGAAAGCGGATGAAGGGAGAAATGCTCATTGAAATATAAATATTTCATCTTTATTAATTCTTAAAGCAGGTAAGATGAATTTTAAAAGGAAAAGGTGAATAGTGTTATGTAAAATCTTGATATTTCTGATGTGAATATGTTCTATGTATTTGGTCACTTCAGAAGATTAAAAAAAAAGGTCCATGCAAGAATTATTTGTCATTTATTTCTGAATCTTAATTGAGGTGAATCAGGTTGGGATATATTTTAAAATTTATTTTAGGTAAAAAAGATAATCTCAGATTGGAGAGCTTTCATAAGAAGTGTCTTTGAACAATTAACTTTACACAACCATAGTGAAATATTTATAGAAAACAATGAAATGTACCCTTTCCTAGTGTTCCATTCCTTTATATTTATAGTTTTTAACATTTGTTTATATTTCTAAAATTCTCTTGAAGACTTAACAAATAACTACAAAAATCCACAAATACAAAGCCAAACTATAAAACTGACATCATCATTAAATTAGATTAATGTTTTAATAAAAGCATTTGGCTTGAAAAGTGAGGAAAAAAATTTATTATTATTGTAGAAGCTTCTCAAACATCTTTTCTTTAAATTATCACATTCTCCTTTTGCAAATTCAGACACCTATGTTCTGAGCTCCAGAAGAAGGAACAGCTACTCCTTGGTGAGAGAGAGAAGTAGAGGGTTAGTATTCCCTGGTTTCTCTGCTGTGATCCCTTCCTTAAACATTAATTTCTTGAGAAACATATTGCCAAACTCAGTTTAAAATTTCCATTTGAATTTAAACTCCCACAAATAGACTTTATTGAAGATGAAAAAGAGCAAGAACTTGTACCATTGTATGTGTAGAACTGTAGTTATTTTAGGTAAAGTAAATGCCCATAATTACCTTTTTTAATATATATATATAATTTTTTTTTTTTTTTTTGAGACAGGGTCTCACTTTTTGTAGTTTAGGCTGGCCCTGAGCTCAGCTTTGGACTCACAGCAGTCCTCCTGCCTATGCCTCCTGAGTGCTGGGATTAAAGGCATGAGCCACCACTCCCACACTGTGATATATGGTTCTGATTGCTGGTAGGTGAGAGTCTCCAGACCCAGCATTGTTACATGTGGTTACCGGGAATGAACCCAGGCCCTGGTATTTGCAACGCAGGCACTGGAACCACTGAGCTAAATCCCCCGCCCATCTTTTCAAATGTTTTGATTATGTATCTTACTATAAAAGTCATACATACCTTTTATTAATATATATTTATATAATTTGCATATACATATGTGTGTGTATATAATACACACTGTTCTATTATTTACATTAGGAGACATGTATATGATATGAGAACTTTGGAAATCCTTTCAATAATTTTAGTAAGAAAAATTTGATGAAATTAATTTGATAAATTGAGTTTCTTTTGGTTGGACTAACACTCAAAACCAGGGTCTTGCTGATCCTAAGGCAGTGTTCAACCAGTGTGTTACACCCTCAACCCTAAATTCAAAATATTGATGAGATATCTTAGGACACAGAAATTCCAGTGTTTGATTCACTTACTCTTTCTATGTGGTTTTATAATTTATCAACAGATACTGACCATCAATAAAAGAGAATAGAACTAAAAAAGAAGTTTTACACAGATGTCACTTAATATACTTGCTATTTATCTTTTATTTTATATCTATTGTCTCAAAATTTTTGTGGAAAAATCTGCTTTGAAAACTTCCATGATGGTGTTCAGAAGTATTGCTTACAAAGTAAGTGGAAGACTGGGTTTTTATGATACTAAGGAGGGGGTTCAAAACCACAGTAAAACTTCACCTTTAGAAATCACAGGATAGTTCATGTTTATGTTTTCTAGCTATATGCATAGACACAATTTTCATATGAAATGACAGAGATGAAAAGTTTTTGGTAATGAAGTAATGTACAATGGATAAATTATCAAGTGTTCACACAAATAAGTAGTTATTTTTCTTATGTGTAGGTAAAGATGTCATTTTTAACTAGAAGAACAAATATATTAGTGTTTTAAATCACCAACGTTTGTTCTAGGATTTAAATGCAACTAGAAAAAAAAGAGAACATGTTTAAAGGAGGGTGATGGATTAACCTTGATTGTCAACTTCATTGGTGTGAGAGAAATTTAAGGAATTAATGAAGCATTCTCCCTGGTGTGCCTGGGTCATATAATTGTGAATTTGTCTTGTTCTTGGCCCTTTTCCTTCTGGTTCTCTTCCTTTTCCTTCTGCTTCTAAGAAGCACTCTGCTTCTTTGAAAATGAGCTGTGTTCCTTCACCATGCTCTTCTCAGGTGAAGTTGCTGCCGTACAGTCAGTTGATGATGGACTAAAACTTCTAAAACTGAGTTAAATTAAATTTCTCCTTTATATTACAGACATCATGTGTTTTACCTAAGCAGTCTGAAAACTGACTAATATAAGGACACAGAACCCATACTAAATGATTTGAATGGCAGAACAAATGACAGTATTGGATGTTATCCCATAGAATACATCAACATCCATGAGTCCATAGTGATATAAATAATTGACTCTTTAAATACATGAATATATAGAGGACAGATCTAGTTTATTTTATCATTATCACATTATGACCTGTAAAATATATCTATATCTATAGATATCTATAGGTATCTGTATATACCTGTAGATATCTGTAGATATCTATAGATATAGATACAGGTATAGATAGATATATCTATACATATATATACTAATGTGAGATCTGCTTATACCATGTCTCCTATAGGTCCTGCACCATAGAGAACTGGTACTGAGAAGTGGAGGAGAAGGGAGTTTGCTGCCCTCAAGTAACTCCAAGTTTGCACTTGTGACTGTAGGTGATATTGGTAATACAAGCAGGAGAGATCTTAGAGAAAATATTTGCATTGATAAGTTGTCATTAGGAAGATCAGTAAATTCAACTAAAGACTGGAAAGTTGGAATGTTAATACAGAGCAAAAACTGTGAGAAATGTACCTGGTATTTTAATAAAAGTATAGATATGAACATTTATCCATAGTTTACAGCATTAAAAAGATTATCGGCAGAAGGGTACCTTCAACAGTAAATAATTTTATTAGAAGATGAGAAAAATTAGGTACACACAAGAGTTCATTGACTATAATAAAATGGTAAAAATATCATAACATTTGTGTGAAAGTTAAGCTGGGTTGTCAACTTGCTTGTTTTGGAGTGCCTGCTGGATTAGTAAAGTTTGGTAATGGTTGTGTGGGGGTCCTAGAGATATGAACTTCAGGTCTGTATTTGGTCCCTCACTCTGTCCTGCTGTCCTTTCTCCTCTGCTTCCTGGCTACCATGAAGTCAGTATCTTCATCCTGCTGTGCCTTTTGCCATGATATCTCTAATTTGGAGCCAGTTTACCATGCATTTAGTCCTCTGAAACCAAAGTATACCTTTCCATCGTTAAATTGTGATATTTTATCAGCAATATGAAAGTTGAACACTCCATGTAGAATTCATTAGTAGATATAATGATTAGAAGAATAATGATGAATTTACAGAGACACAAAATTCTCAGCAGTTGGTGAATATAGCTGAGTTTAGAAAATAAAATGTGTTCCATACCACAGACCTCCTTAGTCCCTATGAAACAATGTGGGGATAATTATGAAGATCCTCTTCACAGTACTGTTCATCTTGAGATGACCTGTATTTCTTTTCCATTAGCAAAAGCTCATGCACCAAATTTTCTGGCCATTCTGTGCTAACAAATAATTTTTTAGAAGAGTTTGAAATCAAGATACTTTTCAATATATGTATTTTGATGAAAGTTTTAGTTTCTCAAAAAACGAGATTATTCATTATGTAAATTTGTTGTTCAGATTATCAGAACTTACTTTGGGTGCAATAGTTTGAGGTCTATGTAATCAGAAACATTGGTTTATGGGTGTTCTCAGTTCGGCAGTACAAAATATTCAGAAATATGAATATATCTAGAAGGTATTAAGAGTTAGATTGGACCATCTTGATTAGATTTAACTTCAACAGTATTTGCGAAGTTGGTTAATAAATACAGCCACAGAGTGCCTAATCTGTCATAGGCATTCAAAAACTTAAAATTATAATATAATAATATATGTTAAAATATTATACAGTGATATTCCATGTACTATGAATTAGACATTTGATACATGTGAATCAGTTCATAACCGTGTTTAAAGTTTATAATTAATTTAACTATGAACATAACCATTAACTCTCATCATAACTATTGATAACTATGAGTGTCACTTTTTAGATGACACTAGGACAGGGTGTTAAGAAAATGGCCAAAATCTGACAGTTCGTGGGCAGAAGAACTTGGATGTTGTAATCATACCTTAACTCTAAAGCCCTTCTTGATAACAAAACATTGATTCCCTCATGTATTGGTCAGTGAGACAAAATATTTGAAATCTGAAACGAAAGAGAAAAGATTTATTTTGGTTCTAAGAGAATTCAGTCCATGTTGAGTTGGCTTCAATGCAAAGATTTATAGGAAGAAGGACAGGGGAGAGGAAAGCAACTGACTTCATGGGAGCCAGGAAGCTCCAATGAGTGAGGAATGAAGGTACAAATGTAGAACTTATGTGATAAATAGAGGAAGCCTTTCCTTAGTTTGGGTCACAAGACAGAAAAGGAAATATGGAGAAGAAACCTTGTAAAAGTTTGTCTGTCACAGTTAATCTACATATTTAGCACAGGTTTTGTTTTTATGTTCTTGCTCCTTTTGTTGCTTTTATATTACTTCTCATTATTAAAGGAATTAACAAATTCAACTATTTCTGTTTGGTAAAGTTTTATCATTTTTGTAGCAAGAACTATTGACAGATGGTTTAGAAAGATATTCATTCCAATAGTTGATAGACAGATGGTTTAAAAGGAATTTCATACAATTGAAGTACATTATTCAAGGCACCTAAGGCATAAGGTTATATTTGATTATATAATACAAAATGATACATAGTTTCACTGTGAAATTGTTAAGGACTTTATTTTTTGGAGAAATAGAATTTTAACAGATTGGCTAAAAGTTCTTAATTAGTTATATAAACCAAAAAAAAAAAATAGGAAAGGATGCCCACTTTAATAAAAGAACAGCTAATAGGGTCTATTTCACTCATAAAATACTGCTTTTATAAGTAGATATTTGAAATATAATTTGGAAATGTATCAAGATGAATGTTGGGTAGTGGTAAGAACAGAGCAACTGAGTGGGTACAAAATATGTGTAAAGTTATAAGAAATTTAGATACATTGGTAACTGTATAAAGTAATAATTGAGTACAAACAGTTCCCGAAATGACCAAGACCATAACCTGTGTGAGTCTGAGTGTCAAACTTCACCCAGGAATAAATTCTATCCTGTATGTGTCCTTTCATATTACATGGCTGAACAATTACTTCTAATTATTCAAGGCCTCTATCTTAATATTATGAGGACTAATGACTGAATCCAAATGCCTTTGTTTCTTCTTGAATCTTACATATATCTGTTCATCAGTAAACTATTAGAAACTGTTTTTGATAAGATCGATGTCTTAGTTATCTCATTGCTAGGATAAAATGCCGAATACTGACTCTAATAGCACATTAGGTTATAAATGCAGCAGTGCATTCATCCAATAATGAATAAACTGCTGCCATGATTGTTAACTTTGGTACATCAACTTGATTTGAGTAAGAATTACGTAGTCAGTTAGTAAAGCTTTGGGTGATTTACATGTAGTTAGCAGACAGAGGTTTGATCTACTCTGGGTATGAGTAGCACCAAGCAGAGTTCTGTAACTTAGAGGAAAGAAAAAAGAAGTTTGTCCTTTCCTTTATAGAAAATCTCATCACCATTTTCACAGGTTGGTGTCTATTTCTTTCAGGCTTCCATTATAGACTCTTTAGTCTTCCAATATGGAGTTTATAGCAATCTCACACAAACTGTCACCCCTGATGGCAGTCAGCTTCCAAGATTAGACTTCAGACTGCTATTGAAACCTTATGCACTCGAATGTACAGATAAGCATTTTGGATTCATCTTTCTCTGATCCAATTAGGACTCTTACAGTTCAGATTCCATAAACTCACCTCATAAATCTTTTGTATATTTACACATATACTTTGTATTGAGTCTGTTCCCCTAGAAATTCCTAATACAGAATTTGGTATCAGTAGTGGTTCTAGAGAAATGTAATTATAAAGATAAATTTCTCTACTTGTTTTAATGGTTCCTGGTGTTTGCTCTCTAATTTGATGAGTTGTAAATTTGTCATGGGCTTTACTTCTGATATTGCAGAGTATTCATAGTTTTAAATTGATATGCAACATAAATCTACTTAATTCACTGATTGTCATATAGAAGGAATTTTGTGATTGCGTTATGTACAGTACTTTTGTACATTTTGAAAAGTAGAGAGTATAGTGATGTTCGTGTATCTTATTAGCATTTTGGAAAAACTAGTAAAGGAAAATCATGACTTCAAGAAAAGCTAAAGTAGGGCCAGAGATATAGCTCAGTGGTTCTGGTGCCTGTCTTGCAAGTGTAAGGGCCCTGGTTTTATCCCCGGGAAC
>PVIR01046028.1:0-10436 GCA_004026965.1 Petromus typicus
TAAGGTGAAAGGGGACAATGTTGAGATTGTAACAAAAAAGTAAGGAAACAAATTTTATATATATGGGGGGTGGTAGGGTGGGTGGGGCTATGGGAAAAAATGAGAATTAAGTTGTGTCTTATACTGGTACAAATCCCCATTATGGAGTGCAATCATGATGTGTATATTTAATGTACCAATAAAGATAATTAAAAAAAAATTTTAATATATTGAAATTCTACCTGAAAATGTGAAGAGGTTGTTCCTAAAACACAAAGCTTTATCGGAGTAGGTATTAAACTCATGAATAATAAGTGAAGAATTAGGTAACAGTTGAAGTTTCTGGTTGAAAACATATTTTATATGAAGTGTACATACTGGTTAGGATAATGTTTATTCTCCAAAAAATTAGATGTCATTGCAGTAGTTTTAATATAAAATTAATTATTTTTAACCTCAATGAAGGTAGAGCAGGATATTTATGGAGAAAGCAGCTGCAAGGAAGGCTCAGGGGAAACTGTCAGTACCCGCTCAAGAAGAAAGGAAGTGTCATTTTGCATTTAAAAAAACATTCCTGTGATTTTGCTGTCAAATGCACAAAAGCATTTATGGCAGGGGAAAGCTTGGCTTGATGAAGTGGCACCAGGCATAGATGCATATCAAATCATAACTGAGAAATGTTCTTTCACATCCAGGGAAGGTGAGGCTTCAGTGCTACAGTGTGATTTGTACTTATAGTTGAGTGAGAACGCACCACAAGGACCACAACATTAAACTTTGTCCATTCTTGAATTGCTATTGTCTGCATGAGTGAGCATCATTTCCTAATAATTTCTAGAAGCTTGTCTTTATTTGTAAATGTTTCTTCATGGTAAGAAAGTAGTATTTATGTCCGTAAGAAGTTTGACCAGCTCTTTTACACTCGATTCTTCCCAGTACTTTGTTACCTCAAAGTTACATTTGTGGTCAAGGCATACCAGTTTGCTGCATCTTGTGTACCTGATAGTCTTCTACATACTGGTTATGGAGTGTGTCTATCTGTAGGGTGAATTACTGAGCATATGACAAATTTTTTCAAAAGTATGAGCTTATATTTTATTGGTTTTCATATTTTTGCACCAATTTATTTTCATCATTGAGTTGAATAAAACATATGTATTTATATTATTATGTTCTAGAACTCTATCTAAGGTTTCTGTTAGTGAAGATTGTTACAGGGTGTCCTTTGGTAATTACAAATTCAGAATATTACTTAACAGGAGATATTTAGAGGCAAGAAGAGCTAGGAAAAATATTATATTTCTGGCTTGAGTAGAAAAAGATATAACTTTGGCCACTGACTCAATGTAGAAAGATCCAGCAATGGGGTTGTGTGAACTGTACATTAGTATAACTCTAAAATGAAAAGGAAATGAACATTTGGCATTATCTAAAGAATAAGTGGATAAATAAATACTCATATGTGAGTGTTTTTCTGAGTTGTAGAACATATGCTGTATATTTACTAATTACTAGTTTTTGTTTTTTTTTCCTTTAGGCCATTACAGGTTCAGCTTAGCCACAAAATGCTGGGGTAGTTTGGTGCTTTCTTGAAACCAAAGATGAGATGCAAATTCCTTTTTTTTGGTGAATTCCAACCCAAGATCACATAGAGTTCCAAGACAGCCATTCTAGAAGAAGGAAACAACAAGAACAACAAAACAGAAACAAAACAACAGCCGTGAAAGGGAAAAACAGAAGTTGAGACCATGCAACAGTTATTTCAGGGAAGAGCACTGACTGCCTCTGTGCAGACTGACCAGGAAATGTTGGTAGTGAAAACACACACACTCACAGAGCCTTAAATCACACTGCATATTTTAGCTGCCCAAATGTTTAGCTAATGTCTGTAGAAGTATAGCAGGAAAAAAAAAAAGAAAGAAAAAAAAAAAAAGAAAAGAAAACTTGAATTTCTCTGAAACAATGTGTTTTTCTATCAGCATTTTTCCTAAATATATTGATAATAGGTAGATGTATATTACTTTAAAGTTGTGTTTGTTTCCTTTTCTAATGATGATCTTCTCCAGGATTCAGCCTTTTTTAAGCATAATTTTTCCTTCTGTGTATACAATGTACATTAGTGTTAGCACGTGCTTCAGAGTCTCCTGAATTTAATTAAATCATTTATATCAGCAAATTTTACATAGGGGAAATATCCAAAAACTTCTACAGTAATAAATTAAGGATGTTTAAGTTCTTTTAGTTTCAGTTGCTCTTGTTGGTGCCACTAAACCCCAGCTTATATGTACAGATGTCTCAGGTGAGCAATGAATTTGTTCAACACTGAAGCTGATGTTACCATTCCAACCAGGTTCTCCAAATCTTCCCTTCATTGTCATCTCATTAACCCCATTGAGGCCTGAGTCTTCTAGCAGAGAGCTTATGTAATGGAGTTTAGTGCACAGAAGGCTTATCAGGAGACGCTCTGAAACCCAAAGTCTGCAAGACAAGGGAAGGAAAAGGAGGAAAAATGGGAGAGGGAAAAGTTGGCATGTCACAAATTCTAGACAAAAATCTCCAGAGTGAAGACATTCAAGTTAAAGACTTTCTTCAGGCAGAAAATTATGGGACTTAGAAGCAGCCAAAGACAGCAAGTTGCTTTTCATCCTAACTTGAGGAATGTGTCCTTTAGCCCCAAAGTCAAATTTGAACAGTGACCTAGAGTGTGCACTATAGTTAACTATAATTTACGTAGAGCAATAAAGCTTGTTTCATTTCTCAGTCTTTTGATTGCATCTCTTGACTCTCACGCAATAGCTTCAGTGTATGACTGTTTAGTTTACTGTCACATAAACACTGATAGAAATACTAAGTCTGGGATTGGTAGAGTGACTCTGTGGTAGGCAAAGCAGAAGCATCTTCCATTGTGTGTTTTTTTTTTTTTTTTGCTCTAGGTTTCCTCAAATTCAAGGTATATCCTGGAACTTCATTTCATTCCATTCCAGGCAGCAGAAGATAAAGGTGAGTTGGCTTTTTTCCTGACAATGTTTTATAAATATTATTGAGACACAACACGGTAATCAAGTAAGATCAAGAAATTCAAACTTTGAGTGTGTTGTAGAAGTGAAATAACATTATGTCTGTTACTAATACAATATGGTTAAATAGAATTCTCTGAGATCTATCCATATATCTGTGTATCATTTTGCATCAATACATACATACATGATGCTTTATGTATACATATATGAATTTGCTCTGAAAAATTATGTATTCAAATTGATTTAAACATTACTTTCAATGAAAATTATTTACACAGTGTCATTTTGTCAGTGATGAAAAATAATCTAGTGTGTAATATTTTATTTACTTCATTTGAATACAGCATTTGAAACTATATGTAGAGGAGAAATTTTTCTTTAAAGTTGTACCACTCATAAGTAAAATAGAGTTTATATTTTACACTAATAACTGGAGAAATATCCCAAGAAAGTAACAATGTTCTCAAAAAGTGTGATAATTTTCCAAATTCAAATATACCAAATGCTAGAAACTAATAAAATATTAAAAATCTAACTGTGTTGACCTAACAAGAGAGTAACCAAAGCATCCTTTAAAAAATATAAATGTTATCTAAAAAGAAGAGATGAAAGAGTATTGCTAAAGAAAAGAAAGGATAAGGTAACATAAACTTTTGAGAAGAGATTCATTTACTTCATAATATTCCATTGGTATTCAATATAAGTAGGTTAGTCACTAAGAAAAAAATTCCAGAGGAAAAGTTGAAAATTCAAATTGTAAGGCAACATTTAAATAAAAGATATGTGCCAAAGGAAAAGGAAAAAATGTGAATATTCTCTTTATTAAAATGAAATTTCATCTATCAGTTATTAATTATTACAATAACTGATATCAGTGCTGAACCAAAAATTTCATTGTCATAGTACTACAATTTTTGTCAGCTAAGAAGAGACATTTTAAATGGAAGAATATAAAGGAGAAACACTTTCAATATACAAATGAATTGAAAAAAAGTATAGAACAGTAAAAACTAGGACTTTAACTACTGAGGAGACAATGATTTAATAAATCTTCAAATATATGAAGAACTTTGTGCAAAGATGGTAATCAATACTTTTCTTATCCTGAAAACAAAACAAAGGAAACTAGACTTAATATTAAGCATACCAGATTAGAGTTAGCAAATTATATTTTTGGACAGTGAGAAAGGTACTGAGAATCTTTTATGAAAGCCTTTAAACAAGAATGGCTTCTTACTTTTCTGTGATTCTTTATGTATTGCCTGATGATTGAAAAATGATTAATTTTCGGGCCAGGGATTTGGCTCAGTGGTTCTGGCACCTGTCTTGCAAGCGCAAGGACCTGGGTTCGATCCCCGGTAACCACATACCATACTGGGTGTGGAGACTTACGCCCAGAAGCAACCAGTACCACATACCACAGTGGTGGGCATGGTGGCTCACGCCTGTAATCCCAGCACTTGGGAGGCAGAGGCAGGAGGATTGCTGTGATATGAGTTGGAGGCTGAGGTCAGGGCCAGCCTCAACTACAAAGCGAGACTCTGTCTCAAAAAACCTAAAAAAAAAAAAAAGAGATACATTTTCATGTATATGATCTTCTATAAAATATGTGTTATATAAAATATATTCATTAAATTTCTCTCTAAAATTTAAAAATTTTCTATTATGATAAAGTGACTTAGGATGATATTATTCTATTTGGTCTGATATAATTCTAAGTATATTACATATTAACTTGGGAAATTAAAAGAGCTATGAAGGGAAAGAGGCAAACATGAAATGAATATTCTCTAATGTATTATAGTAATTAAATACATTAACAATATTTAGAAGATCAATATAAATTAGTTTCTGATTATTAAAAAGTAGTTAATATTTTTCTAATATTCATTTTTTAAAATTCCACTTTTTTATATTGGTGAATCTCATTGTTAAAACAATATAAATAGATTTCAAATGGTAAGGCATTTTTTCGATCTTTTTCACATTTGTTAAAAATGCATGATTTCTTCTGAGCAGTAGAAAGCGCACTCACGAACTCCTCTAACTTAAGAAGCAAATAAAACTGTCATTTGCAAAGTTCCTTCATGAGCAGCTGCTCATCAGGAAAAAGACTCTTTCCCCTCCTCCGTGATGTTCCCCAACACAGACTGCCAACTTTGATTAAACTTCCCCAAACAGTGTATCCCTGAGCAGCCTTCTGTAGCCATAAGTTTCAATAGTGAAAATGACAGAGTGAAGATTACCATTATTCATCTAACTTAGGTAATAAACTGACTTCTTTCCATAAAATTTCACTCCATAGGTTAAAAACGCATCTTCTTTTCTAAGGTCACAGAGTGTAAGAAAGGATGGATGTGGATGAAGGATAAGAAAAAAATTCTTTTTAAGTTTGGCAGTTTAATTTAGTTTCAACTCAAGGATTTAAAAGGACCTTCTACAGTTAAATTAGAGACATATAAATTTAATCTTTGAAATATCTTTACATATCATAATTGCACGAAAACGTACTTTTCAGATTGTCTGCAAAAAATCATTCTGTTTATCATCTTCAGGCTAAAATTTGTTTTTCTTTTTGCGTAGGAAAATTCTCATAAGCTTTCCATTCTGATTTAAAGAGCTTTCATGAGATTTAGGCTTCGGGCATGATCGAAGATGCTTCAAGAGACTGGATTTTAGCCGTCGATGGTAATTAATTTTGAAAAGTAATGACTAATTCTGTCAGCTTTCTGCAGAGGGAATAAATCTTGATGCCATCAAGAAGTTTGGCTGCTGGAAATAACTAGAGAAAGCAGAGCAAACTATCTACTTTTAGCCTATTTATACTACTTGGTTGAACTCATGCATCTTGTCTTTCCTATTGGTAAACACACACACGGGGTACTGGTGCTGATCTTCCATTTTAAACCTTCACAACAATTATATGGTCTTTAAGATTAGAAAACTCTCCAGCACCTGAAAAGACATACAAAAGAAGTCCAATTAAAAAATTCATAAAAATAAAGAAAAAATAATATTGTTTTTGAAAGCATGACAAGGAAAACAAATGAAAATAAGCAAGGTTCATGGAATCTTATCAATTCCCTCTCGGGTATACTTTGAAATAAGAAATTTTGCAACAACCAGGATGTTAAAATTGGGATATTTGCTCTGTTTAGAGTGTGGAAATGAAGAGGGCAACCAAGCAGAGAATGAGAAGGGTGTCAGGATGCTCAATTCATGTCAAGTAGCCTTTTCATGCGTTAGTTTTGCTCACGACAGTTTATTAAGCTACACACACTTGGATGGCTTACAAGTAGTCAATAACTTATCTGTTCATAAAAAGCTGAACTTATCTTTTCATAAAAATTATATTAAACATTCACTCGTTAACAACTTTAGACAACTTCATAACACATGTTAGGGAAAAATTAACACTAGTAGAGTAACATTACTGTACATATGAGAAAATATCAAAGTGCTCAATTATTTGGCATGCAGATTTCCACTGCCATTATACATTACCAGTGACTTTCAAATAAGAATATTCTATAGTACATTTGGCAATGAATAAAACTAGAACATATTAAATTTTTAAAAATGCTTACAGTCTTACTGTGTATTCTAGTGTATATTTTTCCCCTTGTTTTCACCTAACAAAACATTTGGAAAATGCATCTGCATTATTTTATGTGAGAATACTTTATTTTCTGTTATAGAATATTCTACTTAAATGTAGTTATTTACTCATGTTGCTATTAATAGATGCTTGAAATAGTTTCAAATTATTGCTTATTATGAATAATATTTTTCTAAACATTTTGGTACATTTTGAACTTTTGTTCCAGGTACATTCTAAATACTATATGTCTGTGTTAAATTGTTGATTTTCAAGGTATGTTTTTTGGTTAGAATATAATGCTAGTTTTCCACATTTTAAGTCTTTCTATTACAGAGAGCTAAATTAGGTAGAGATTGACAGGAAGTTAAAAGGGATCAGGTCCAAGACAGGATCAGAACAGAGATGAGGCAAACCAGGCCTGTGTGAGGGATGAGTTAATAGAAACTAGGCGCCAAGATGGAGATCACATGACAAGACCCAAGAGCCTTCATCGACAACAGCTCAACGCCATACTCTATGTAGCACTGCCTGATCCACTGAGACTATGCAACAGAACAAACACAAAGATACAACATAGTTATAAGACGAACAGGCCACCCTGACACTCACTCCTACTCCTGTGAGAAATCTCTTGTTCTTCCGCGTGCTGTATATACCTTTCTATGCACCTAGTTTCTCTATTAAATCAGTATTAGCTAAATGATTGTGCTTGCAGTCCTGGAGATGGGAGTAATTTGACACAAAGTAACCTGAGAGGTGATTTTACTGTATAAAAGCCCCTGGAGAGAGAGCCTCAGCAAAACCCCACTTCCAAGGTCCCTGCTTGTCTCTCAGAGTTTCCTGGTCACAACATCATTCCACTTCTTTATCTCCTTTGTTCCAGACTCCATTCTTCGGCCTCCTGAGATACAAATTCGGTGCTTCTGATAGGTTGGGAATTATTTCCCTGTAACACCTCCTGCAATATTTTAAAATTTCAATTGTCCTAAGTCCTTTCTGGCATTGATATTGTTAGCCTTCAACCATGGCAGCATCTGTATAGCGACATACTTATGTCAATTAAAAATTAAATCTGGTCTACTTTTATAAGCCTTTTAGTGAATAAAAGAATATATTGTTTGAATATGATACTGCTGTCCCTCGACTACTCTAGGGTAGGGTATGGAAACTTCTTGCCTTTATCATTTTCCTTCAGAGATTTAAACTAGGGCTATTAATATATCCAGTTCCTAACCACTAGATTAACTGAGTATAGTAAAAATGTCCATTGTAATCATAGAATTTTACCTCGAATAGATAGATTATTATCACCTCAATCACAGTCTTACTGAGATGTTCCTGTGGAAGGGCAGAGAGATGAGTTGGTAGCACTGCTGCCCTAGAGCTCTTTCCTCTTGGTGAGTGTGTTATCCATAAACTCTCTCCAGCATCATACAAATGTGAGAAATACGAGTTCATGAAACCCAAAGAAAAGCAAAACATTTTCAATGTACTGTAAATAAGTTTAAATGATGATAACAAAAGAAAATTGAGTGAAGAATGAAGACTACCTGTGGTGATAAAGTCCACTACTCAGGGAAGATGTAATTGTTATCAAAGTTATATGTATTTACTTAGTGATGGATACTAAAAATAAAGACTTAAAGGAAAGAAAATATAACTAGAGTAAACATAAGTCTTTGTAGAAAATTTGGTAGCTGCAATACATAACAAATGTAAGAAATTTAAAGGCAAAAGGAAATCAAATTTATGCTTTCCCTTTTCTCTCACTCTGGCTTCACTCTTGGGAACCCCTTTGCACTTCAAACCATCCATCCCTGTTTCTTTCCATCAACTCCTTGTTTTACTTTTTGTTTATACTTTGTCTCACTGAAACACTGTGTAGAGATACTAAGGTACTAAGTTTATTCCTGTCTGATTTTTTAAAGTTATATTTCCCAGATATATCCATTTTTCTACAAAATTATGAAATTTATCCTTCTTTTCAGCTGAGTAGTGTTTCATTATCTATAGATAACACATTTTTTAATCCATTCACCCATTTGTGGACATACAGTCTGTTTCCTGAATTTTGCTGTCATGAGTTGTGCTGCTCTGAACCCTGGTTGGAATGTATTGCTATAATTCAATATCTTTAGTTCTTTTCAGACTCTCACAACAAATTCTCTTAGCAGTATAATGTCATGAAGTCCTGGTTGGAAGAGCATGTTCTGTAAAATTGAATAGAAACAGAAAATAGCATGTTAATATATCTAATATATTGTATTGCTTTAGATATTTAATGCTAAAAGGAAAACAAACTTTCACACTTGAAAAAGTTCTAACACTTTCTTTTCTTTTTACCTTCAGAGTATAATTAGTCATCATAAAGCCAGTGTCCTTAATGTCAAAGTACACACACACACACACACACACACACACACACACACACACACACGTATCACTAGATTCCTTTTTTTAGTGGTTCTCAAATTTTAGTGGCATATAAAATTAACAAATGAAGTTGTTACACGAATCATGTCTATAGTACTTTATGGTCAATTTGTGGATTCATTTTTCAAGTGTACTTTTAACAACCTGCAATTTTTGTAATTGTTTTGCCATTTTATTTTATACACAAGAAAATAATTTGTATCCAAGATATAATTCTGCACTGCAACCTTTTCAAATAAGAATTAGTAACATTACTACATAGTAGTAGAATATTGACTAAACCATAAAACTAGCACCAGAAAAATTACATTTTAAAATTCAGAGAAAATGAAAACACCAATGATGAATTTTTCATTCTCTAGTTAAGACACAATGAACACATTTTACAGCAGCAAGACCATGTGACACTGAAGGTATATATCCTTAAACTTGACTTTTTCTTAAAGAAGTTAAATTTTGCTTATAAACCAGAAACTATGTATTATTTCTTACCTTACAAGGTGAATTTTAAAATTAACAGATTTTTCCTACTTATACATAGTTTCTCCTTATCCTTTAAACTATGAAAGTGACCTTTATGTAAATCTATACATTTCTATAGAGTCTGAGAACAAATCAAACATAATTTAAACACTGCTTTGGTTTAAAAGCTAAAACACATGGAACAAGGACAGAAACCCTCACAAGTCTCAATTTTCAGGAAATATTTACCTTTTTATTATAGTGTTCAAAATCCTTCTTCATTGAACTCTGTCGCATTACAAGCATATCTGTTCAGTGATCCGACAGTTTTGCATCTTAAATCAAGCAAGCCAACTATGCAAGGGGAGAATCTGTCTTATGTGCATCCATAATTCAGTATTACTTCTCTCTGCCTTGTTTCTTCCATCTGCCATTTATACAAACCTAGCTACAAGTTCAATCACAGCATAATTTCACAGTAATTTGATTATTCTGCTACAATCCCTGCTGTCTATGCCACATCTTTGACTTGCCATAGGAACAGTGTATTTGGCTAACTATGAGCTAAGATATTCCAATGGACTTGACTGTACTCCCTGACAACATAAAGCACCTAACACTCATTTATCTTGTTTCACAGGGACAAGTCATATATACATACATACATATATATATATATATATATATACATATATATATACACATATACACATACCTATCTATAATTCATATCTAATGTATGATATTTTTTTAAAATTATCTTTATTGGTACATTAAATATACACATCATGATTGCACTCCATAATGGGGATTTGTACCAGTATAAGACACAACTTAATTCTCATTTTTTCCCATAGCCCCACCCACCCTACCACCCCCCCATATATATAAAATTTGTTTCCTTACTTTTTTGTTACAATCTCAACATTGTCCCCTTTCAC
>PVIR01046029.1:0-10424 GCA_004026965.1 Petromus typicus
AGACCTCAGACAGTTCCAGGGTTAGATTTCTCCCTAGGATCTCCATCCTTCTCCAAATCCTACCCTTAGACACACATGTGCACATATATATTCATGAATACTCAGAGGCTCTGTGACCTTTTTCTCACAGTATTTCTAAGACCACTCATACTGTGCAATTATATACTAAGAAATTATAATAAAACTCTCTATATTTAAACACCATAATGTGTTTATTCTCTATATTTAAACATCCAAGTGGATCAGCTTGTCTGGGAAGTGTGCTTTATACTTACAACAAGGAGCTCCAATGGTGCACTTGGTTAGCGCACAGTACTTACATACTTAAAACCAATGCCAGGAGGAAAGACATGATCCAATGATAGAAGCCCTAGATTGGTTTACAAAACCAGAATTCTGTTTCCATGTGACTATAGGCAGATAACTTCACCTGGGTCTCAAATTCTCATAAACAGGCATGGTGGTATACGCCTATAATCCTAGCACTCAGGAAGCTGAGGCAGGAGGATGCCTGTGAGTTCAAGGCCAGCCTAAGGGTACATAATGCTCCAGAGCCAGCCTGTATTACAAAGAGAGACTTTGTCTCAAAAAACCAAAATCTAATTCCTCTTATATAAGGGAGAAAGACTGGGTCGATTCATCTCCCAGAGTGACTTTGTTGTAGTCATGTAGCTAGGTGGATTGTGGCAGGACAGAAATCATGTCTTCTATCACTTAGTCCAGTATTTTTTGTTTCATTCCATCATACACTGTATGTTATTTAAAAGATTTTTAAAAATCCAACATTTTTTTCTCTACTATTTGAAATGTTGTGAAAACACTTTGAAAGGCAGCATGATACAGTCAGAAAAGTATGAGGTGTGAAACCAAAAAGACCTAGATTTAGATTCAGGTTTCACTTCTGTTCTTTTGGAGCAGTTTTTAAACTCCTCAACAGCCATTTTGTCATTTGCTGGTCAAATGAGAGGGCTGCTCTGCTGCTCAGCCTAAGTGAGACTGTGGTCTACAAGGTGTTACAGGCGTAGCACTCCCACTTCCCATTCCCAGCTTCCTCCCTCTTAATTATTTAAGGAAATAAGTAATTATAGCAAAGTACTCATGAAACAGGATAAGAATGAGGTGTGTGGTAGTTTCGTGTGCGGTGCAGGTAATATTTCTTCAGGAAAATATTTTAGTTTAAACGTTTTTTATTAAAAATCTTTTCAAAATTTTAGTTTACATTTCCCCCTTTGGAAAGCACACACTCAAAATATAATTGAATCTTTCTTGATGACTGAAGACTTTACCAAGTCTCTAGCTTCTTATTCTGAACAGGGATTCAACTGCTGGTAAAAACTTGCAGAAGATGGGGCTGGGGAGCTGGCTCAGTGGTTCCGGTGCCAGTCTTGCAAGTACAAGGACCTGGGTTCGATCCCCAGTTAACCACATAAAATAATTAGTGTGGAGACTCACACCCAGCAGCAACGAGTACCACATACCACAGTGCCAGGCATGGTGGCTCACGCTGGTTCACGCCTGTAATCCCAGCGCTCGGGAGGCAGAGGCAGGAGGATTGCTGTGATGTGAGTTTGAGGCTGAGCTCAGGGCCAGCCTGAACCACAAAGTGAGACCCTGTCTGAAAAAAAAAAACTTGCAGAAGAAGCAAAACTGAGTTGGAATGTGTTGAACACAGGAAATCTAGAAATTTGCTGTTTGTTTTTAATTGAAACTTACGCTAACAATTTTGTTGTGGTTCTGATGTCTATCTAACTAGTGTGAATATGCCATTTATAATAAGGATTTTGGATAATGTATACTGTTTAAGCAAATGATGAACATCTGAACATTGTTTTTGACATCTCCTGTGTGGAAAGACCTAAACCAGGCATCATTATGGACATGAGGAAATGTGAAAATTACTCCAAAGACTTAAAAATGTATACTGTCATTAGCAAGGCAAAACATATATTTATTAAAGAGCCAAACAGATGAGGGAAGTCTTTATTTGAAAGTTAGCACTAGAGTTAGGGATTTAACTCAGTGGTTCGGGTGCCTGCCTTGTAAGCACAAGGTCCTGGGTTCAGTCTCTGGTAACCCATAGTGAGCTCAGGGCCAGCCTGGACTACAAAATAAAACCTATCTCAGAAGAAAAAAAAAAAAATTTTTTTTTTTCTTAGAATGGGTGATAGTGTGTTATCTAAAAGTCAATGGACTTGTACACTGTTTATGAAAGTGGAAACTGAGAAAAAGAAGGGCGGATCTATGGAGGACCTTGGTATTATGAAACATGGTTCAGCGTTGGTTCCCTGAAGCCAACACTTGCAACAGAGGTTAAAGTGGAGGGGTATGGTACAGCAATGTGTGTTCCACATTAAAACATCTAATTGAGGTCCTTCTGAAAAACTGCTAGATAGATACCTTTTCAAGCATTTCTAAGTATTGATTGACACTGATAAAGAGAGAAAGTTGACAAGATTCTCTAACTCAGCTTTTTACACAAAAAGGAAATGTAGACTGTGCCAAGAATGTGGTATTTGGAGTTTTTTAGAAGTAAGCATCTTATCAGGGATAATTAATGATGAAGTTTCTTGTGTTTTTCCCTATCCTGAGCCAAAATTCTCTTCTATTCTCTTTTTTTTTTGCTGCTGTTGGTTTTCTATACATGGATTCTGGATTCGTGGTCTTCAGTAAACTGTATTGCAAAATTGTTCCTCATTTAGTGAAAAATTCCTTGGGCTGAGGATTTAGCTCAGTGGTTCTGGTGCCTGTCTTGCAAGCACCAGGACCCGGGTTCAATCCCTGGTAACCACATACAATACTGGGAGTGGAGACTCACACCCCACAGCAACCAGTACCACATACCACAGTGCCGGGCATGGTGGCTCACGCCTGTAATCCCAGCACTTGGGAGGCAGAACCAGGAGGATTGCTGAGATGTGAGTTTGAGGTTGAGCTCAGGGGCAGCCTGAACTACAAAGTGAGACCCTGTCTCAGAAAACCTGAAAAAAAAAGAAAAATTCCTTTTCTAACATCACACAGGTTCAGACTGATAGCAACGAAAGGAACTTATTAGTCATTATATTTACCCAACTAACGTTTAAGAGAAAGAAAATGAGCTCAGGGAGATAAAATGGTCTTTCAGGTATAGGGATGATAGAGATGGAAGTGAGTGATAGGACGTTAGTTATAATTCATGTAGTGTTTTGTGGTTTACAGGGTGCTATTTCATATGTGATCTTTAACATCCTATGATGTTATCACCTGATATGTTCATTTACAAGTAAGGAAACTGAGGCCCTGTAGGAGAATGGGTATCCCCACAATGGCCACAACCACAGCTTAGGTTACGAAGGAGGGCATCCTGGAGGTAATGGGTCAACAAAACTGCAGCACAGGTGCATCTTTCCATCTGTGTGACTATAACTTATGTAACCACTTGCTCTACATAAGGTTTAGTATTGGCAGGCAGCCACTGTTGTGTGGACAGAGGCTGACTGAGGGCTGGGCTAGAGGCCTGAGAACTTCTACCTGAGTATGTATGGCTCAGCAGCACCTGAGAATAACACAGTCTAATCCATTCCACGACTCTTTGTCTCTTCTTCAGGCTGCCCAAAACTCAAGTAAACCTCCCTAGACTGAACTGGTAGCAAAACAGGCCCACACTACTCTCCTGTGAGGGAAATTAATGTGTATTTCTTCATCATGGAAACTCCACAACAAAGCCTGTGGTTTTGAAGTGCCAAACTCTGGTCTAGGAGAAGGTGGGTTGGGATCCCCCATGGTTACACAAGGTACCTTAATGCTGTCAGAACAAGCTACCTGAACCTCAGAGCCCTCAGTTCCATGCAGCCATGTGACTCCCTCTGAGCATGGCTAAGTGGCAACTTTGGAAAGGACCAACTCTTCTGTAGAAAAACCTGCATTTTAAACTACACAAAACTGAGAGAAACTTTATAATGTGAAAAGGGGGTAGAGCTGGCTCAAAATTATGGACGCATTTGGGATATAACTGGAAATGAGGAGAGACTTGGAATGAACTAGTGACTCTCAAACTTCTTATTCTCATATTTATATTACGCCTACCTCTGTGGTTCTAGTTTTTCAGGGTGGCACTGAAAACATGTATTTTTTCCTTTAATTCTCAGTTAAAAAGAAAAAAAAAAAACCCTGATACATAACTAGCTCATACCTTCGGGAATGGAAAAACTTGACTGGAACTTTTGTGCATCTTAGACAAGGCGTCAGTGCTCACATCAGGCCGCACATTTAGCCTTAGCCAACAAGGCTCCAGCAAACCACTGCCTGTGGGCTACATCTGGCCTGCTGCCATTTTTGAGATGCATAGAGTTAGGAATAAATACTTTTATATTTTTAAATGGTTTTTTTATAAAATCAAAAGAAGAATAACATTTCATGACGTGAATATGATATTAAATTAAATTTTCCATGGCAATAAATAGTTTTCCTGGAGTTCAGCCACTCTTATCATTTATATCTTGTTTGTACTTTTGTGCTCCAACAATGGAGTATAATAGTTGCAACAGAGTAGATGGTCCTCGGGGCCTAAAATTACTTGCTAAATAAATTCCCTGCCAACACCTGTCTTGAAGTACTAATCAACACTATAGGAGAACTGGTTTTATTTGTATCCACCTTCCCAGACAGACTTTTGAGGTTAAGCAAAGCATTTCACTTTGCTTAGAGGAAGGTTCTAACTCCTACTTAGCACCCTTTAAAGAACTGTGTAAAAAAAGAGAAAAGAAACACATGATGTGGCCTTCGGAAAGTCAGTCCCCCTATGTGAGCTACAATATTCCCTTCTGAGATATGAGAAATTTGGCTAACGTGACCTTGGCCCATCTAGCTCCAACATTCTGTATTTTATATGAAGGTTACTTCAGCTAAAAATAAGCATTATAGTTTGTTTAAAGAACAACTTTGGGTTCTTTCATAATGTTCTTCTCATGAAAAGTTAGTTTTTCAAGTTTCTCAGTATTACAAAGGGAATGTCCTTATTAAATAACTCTTCTGGGCTTATGATATTAATGCATGTGGTATGTACATATTACATGTAGTATATGAATTATTATAAAGTCATAATTTCCCTTCATTATCTCTGTGTGACTTGTGTGAGTCTGGTGACATGATCGGTTTTCTCAGGCCCTGATCACTATTAAGAATATAAACACAGGGGCCAGGGAGTTAGCTCAGTGTTTCCGGCACCTGTCTTGCAAGCTCAAGGACCTAGGTTCGATCCCCGGTAACCACATACCATACTGGGTGTGGAGACTCACGCCCAGCAGCAACCAGTACCACATACTACAATGCCAGGTGTGGTGGCTCACGCCTGTAATCCCAGCACTCAGGAGGCAGAGGAAGGAGGATTGCTGTGATGTGAGTTGGAGGCTGAGCTCAGGGCCAGCCTGAACCACAAAACGAGACACTGTCTCAAAAAAAAAAAAAAAAAGAATATAAACACATGTAATCCATAGACTACTGCCGCATTTCCCTGTATCTACATGGCAACCGCAGAAAATGGCCAGCTGTATCAACCTAGCTCACTACTTAGAAGAACATATTTCTTGGAAAATCGTGGAATTTTCAAACCAAATTGAGATAAAAGTCCTTGCTCAAACTTTATACATGTACAAGAGCCATACCCACAGGTGGTGCTCAATGGGAAATTTCATGGTACAATATGCAACAGTCAATACTCTCTTGATGCTGGGCAAGGAGCCAGAGCTCCCAGTCAACCTTATATTCATGATGGTAAACAACCGATACCCTATAATTGCCAGTGTTTTACTGTGTGTGTGTGTGTGTGTGTGTGTTTGCATTGTGTCATGTCTAGAAAACACCTGCCATGAGATATTCAACACCTTATTATAAAGTAGGCTTTGTGTTAATTTTCTTAACTGTTGGCTAATATAATTATTCTGAACATATTTAAGGTAGACCAAATTATCCTATGACATTTTATAAGTTAGGGATGTTAAATGCATATTCTGTTTATGATGTATTCAACCAAGAGATGTGACCTATTTATATATAAAGGAGCATCTGTATAGGTCTCTGTTTTCTATTCAATGTTCTATCTACTATTGGAATTCCAACCAAGATCTCAGTGTCTTTAGGTCAAGGTGTGAGTATTAAAGGACATTTCTAGCAAAAATGAATTTTATTTATTTATTTATGTATTTTTCAGTTTCAAGCAGGTCTAGAACTCAGCCTTGAACTCAGCAATCCTCCTGCCTCTGTCTCCTGAGTGCTGGAATTATAGGCATGAGCCACCATGTCCAGCACTGTGGTATGTGATACTGATTGCTGATGAGCGTGATTCAACATGCTTGGCATTATTATATGTGGTTACCAGGGGTCGAACCTGGGACCTTGTGTTTGCAGGCACCAGAACCACAGAGATAAATCCCCAGCCCCTAATTTTATTTATTTGTATTTTTGTTTGGATGCTCATCTTGGAAAGAAGATGGCCTAGCAATAGTGAGACCGCAGGTTCAATCCCCAGCCCTGTAAAAGCACACAAATATATAAACAAATGAACAACAACAAAAACAATGTGTGTTGGTGTCTGTATACATGTATGTATAAATCACAGAGTATAAAAAGTGGTTAGTAGAGTTTCTAGGCAAGCCTGTACAAACCCATTCAATGTATTGTTTTTAAGCAAACTTCTATACACAGGTAATAAAAAAATTATTCTGTAATACCAATTAATAAAAACAGGAAAACCACTGAATTTTAAAATAAATTAAATATATCTTGATTACTGGGCCTTGAGTTGACACGATAATAAGACAGTTCCATTTGTCTTTGTAGCTAACATTTACTACATGTTTACAAGATGCCAGGCTACTCTCTAAGAGCTTTATAAGTACTAGCGCTACATGTATTTGGTCTCATAACAGCCTTATAAGTAGATATTATTTCCTCATTTCATAAACAAGGAAACTGAGCACAGGAAGTTAAATAACTTGCCCAGTGTCATACAAGAAGTAATGAAGGTAAGATTGTATTCAGGCAGCTTGGTTCCACAGTTCTCACTCTCCACTCTGCATTACAAAGAGTCACTGGGGCGCTACTGGAAAGAGTTTTGGCCAATTAATAGTGGAAAAAAATATCTAAAGCTATGAGAATAAGACTGGCTTGGAAACAAGACTGGGTATGTGGGACTGGGTATAATGTGGTAGGAGGTGCTAATGCTGTGAAATGGAGTAAGATTGTTAGTATGCTATTGGTTCTTCTTTTGTTTCTAGTGTGATTCAAGGGATTAAACCCAAGAAGTATGGAGATGCATTCTTGGTCCTTTTAATTTTTTTTAACTTTTTAACTTTTGAGTTGGGATCTTGCCCGGGCTGGCTGTCATGGCCTACGTTTAGATGTCCTCCCAAAGCTTCATGGGATCACAGGGGGGAGGTTTTCAGTGGTGACTGAATTTGAAGTGTGTGACTGATTCACAGTGCAATGTGAGGATTAAGAGTGGGTGAGAGGTTACTAAATTAGTCCACTGATGAGTCTGGCACTGCCCTAATCTTAGTAGCCTAGTTAGAATATAAAATGGGCAGAAAAAAAGCTGCTAAATTCCTTTCCTTGCTTTGCTATCTCGTACCCACCATGAACGGTTTCCGTTCTACAGTACCTGTCTGCCTGCTGCTCGGCCCTGGAGCCAGCCAATGGTGGACTGAAACCTCCACAAACTGTGAGCTAAATAAATCTTTCCTCTTTTAACTTGGGGTGTTGAATAATTTGTTTCTGCAACAAGAAAAGTAACTAACAGTATATGACACCAGTCTCTTGCTTCGAGTCTCCTAAGCCATGTACCACCACACACCTAGACTTCTGGTTTATTTTTTTTAAATATTTACTTTATTGGCATGATTTTTAGCATTCTGTGACGTCCATGGTGTCAAAATGAAAACATTTTACTTTAAAGAGGAACAAACAGGAAGGATACTAAGCAATATGTGCTAACCACAGCTTGCCTTGGGCAGTAGCAGAAAGTAGCCTCAGGCCAAGTGAAAGAAGAGAAGTCACTCTCCTTTCTAGCTGTCAGAAGAGCAAAAAATCAAAACATCACTTTTGCAATGAATGAATTTACAGGATTGCAGAAAGGATGACAACACTTGAATGATAAGACACATTTTGAAACACCTTCACGTAGTATCTTCTAACTTTGCAGTATTTTCATCTGAAAACTGGGATGATTTGATGAAGTGGATTCATCTCTGGTATTGAGATAAATATCAAGACAAATCTCGATGGGTCAAGACAAGTCTGACCCATCAAGACAAAGCACTGTGAGAAAACTGGACTTATTTCTACAAACAAGAAAAATACAGAGCTTAGTTCAGACTCATGCTCTACTTCTTGCCAGATGTACCTTTTAAGGCAAATCTCAACCTCCCTGAACTTTAGCTCTGTCATTGATTAAAAGAGAATAGGGCTGAGGATTTAGCTCAGTGGTTCCGGTGCCTGCCTTGCAAGTGCAAGGACCCGGGTTTGATCCCCAGTAACCACATACAACAGTGGTAGGTGTAGAGACTCATGCCTACCAGTAATGGGTACCACATACCACAGTGCTGGGAGTGGTGGCTCACCTCTGTAATCCTAGCCCTTGGGAGGCAGAGGCAGGAGGACTGCTGTGAGTTCAAGGCCAAGTTCAGGACCAGCCTGAACTACAAAGTAAGACCTTGTCTGAAAAAAAAAAACTTTTTAAAAAGAGAGAGAATAATACAAATACCTAAGTCTTAATATTATTAGAGTTCTTAAATTGTACTTTAGTGAGTCAGCAGTCAGTAAATATTTATCAAATAGCAGGAATGGTTAGTGGGATTATAGTTGACTTTATTTCTCTACATTTCTTAAATTTATACTATGAACATATACTGCTTTTGTGACTATAAAATAAAACAAAATTTATTCTTTTTAAAATTAGAAGATGTAATTTCTCACATTTCCTTTCCCCACCTTTGTCTCTTTCTGCTGTTTATTTTTAATTGAAATCTTTATTGGTACATTATATATATGCATCATGATTGCACTCAACAATGAGAATTTGTACCAGTATATGACACAACTTAATTCTCATTTTTTCCTGTAGCCCTACCCACCCTACCACCCCCACCCCCTATATACATACACTTTGTTTCCTCTGTCTCCTGTTTCATAAAGCATGGATTCTCTCTGCAGTGATATCAGAAGACACCCGTAGATGACAGTTCTTCTCTGTACCCCAGTCGGCTGTCACAGAGGTCAGCTTACCACACCCAGGCCTGCAGCACTCAATTGAGGCTGAGATCAGAGCGGCAGCTCAGTGCCCACAGGGACCTCTGTTCTCCCTATTACATATTGATTCCCATCTTGCCATTCTCTCCATCTGCCACTCAGCAGGATGTTCCCAGCCACCCCTAGTCCTTAGGGAGCTCCTTTATTCTCCTTCTAGTTTCATTTATTCAGCTTGAATGGCTGGAGGCACTGACATGGGGTGCAGGAGTCAAGCCTGCAGTTAGTCTCTGGAAACCAGAGAGAGTGTGGGCGAGTACATTTAACAAAGCAAAGCTCTGGCAGAAAACCGATTTCTAATCTTGAAACTTTCCCTGATTCTCTTCTTTTTCTTTATAATTTTATGTTTGTGAGTCCCAGATCTCTGTATTTGCTTTTGGAGCTACCTAGGAAATAAGAAAAATAGCAGCAGGGAGTTAAGGCCGAGTTGAGTATCAAGAAGCATAACCTGAAGCTCTGTCACATCTGAAGCTGCCTCATTTGCTCATCTCTCTCGGGCAGAGGATCTGTGCTCGGGGTCATGGAAGCAAGGGAAGAACCAAGTGCCAGAATCTTCTTGGCACATGGGCTTTGGCAACATGAGCTATGTAGTTCATCAGTTTCCTCAAGGTCATTCCTGCTTGCTTGTTCCCATCTCACTGAACACGGCTGTCACCTGCCGAAGTCAGAACCTAGGGTGCTGTCTGTCCCTGGCTGCTCTGCCTCCTTCACACCCGCATCTAGCTAGACGTGCGGTCCTGCCATTCACTTCTCTCTTTCCTACTCCTGTCAACAAGGTGAGAAAGACATGTTCTTTTGTCTGGCTCCCAAGAAGGACAGTTGTTTGAATGCCAGATGATAACTAGCAAGGGTGAGAAACAGGACAGAATTCTTTGCAGCGATAAAGGAAAATGAAATCAGTCATTTGTAGGAAAATGGCTAGAATTGGATATCAAGTTAAGAAAAATAGAGAAGATACATAAAGACAGGAATCATATGTTTTTTCTAACATGTAGAATCTAAGAAAGATGACATGGTTGTAGAAGGAAGACTATCAATAGACAACAGAAGAGAATAAGAGGCGCAAATATGATCAAAATATACATATTGAAACTTAATATTTTATAAAATAGGCACTAGTAAAATATTTTTTAAGGTTTTTTTTTTTT
>PVIR01046030.1:0-10424 GCA_004026965.1 Petromus typicus
GCCTGAACTATGCAAGTGACTACTTCGTGAAGTGTGAGTTAGCCCAGTACACAGGATGTAGGAGGATTCTCCTCCCATATTCTCAGCCCACAAGAGTTATGCACATAAAGGGAGCTATAGAATTTACTTTATAAAGTGAGTAGAAGCCCTGTAGCTGAACATACTTATGAAAGCAAAATGGACAGAGCTTCCCTCTGGTGACACAGCCTGGCATGCCATGGGTGCAGTAAGATCCCCGCAAAGCTCTGCTGGTGTCCCCAACTTAAAGATTTTTTTAGAGGCTACTGGAAGAACCTGCCCACCTCTGAATCCGCCCTGCATACAAAGACCAGTGCACAAGCATTTTCAGACTTGTTTCCTTCACCTCTGGTTTATACTTACAAACCTCCTGAGCTGCCTATATTCATCATTGTTATGTTTGGGGCTATATATTAATAATGTTGAACAATAGATTTATAGAAAATACATTAGACACTGAAATTAGACTCACTCTGAGACTTTTCTGCCTTTTACTATATTTGTTATACTGTTGAGAGCAACTTTTATATGCTAACCCTTAATTTATATGCCAGAAGCAAGAGCCGTCATTTCACATTCTTGGTACTTTATTTCATATTCTGCTAGCGCCACCAAACAAAAACAAAAAGTAGTTTTCTAGGACTGCCTGAAACCTCTGAGATTCTTCCTATGTTGATTGTCAGGAAAGCCTTGCGGTCACTGCTGTCCTGTCTTGCTTATATTTTCTTGCTTAAATACAACAGATTGTTATTGGATGATTGAATGGTTCACTGAAGCCTGCTGCTTCTGACCTCTTCTCCCACAGAGACGATTTTCAAAACCTTCTCTTTGGCTAGCCCAACTTCTCACTGAGAAGGGCCTGGTTTCTCTTATCCATGACCCACAAGGCTACCCAAAGTTTCAAGCAAGCATTGCTGAAAGCCCTGTGTTTCAGCTGACTTGGTTTCCATCTCAGAATGAAATTCCATCCACTCTATCCTGCCAACAATTTGCATCTGAATGTGCACCTAATTGGATGGGAGTTTAGCTAGACAAAGGTGCAGACCTGTAGCCATCTGGCCATGTGGAACCAACCTTCATTCAAGTTATCCTTGAGAAAATGATTTAAATCAATTTCATATCCTTGCTCAGAAAGAAATTCCCTAAAGACAAAAGAATTAAAGGAGAGTTCCTAGCCGAAAACATTGATAGCTGAAACAGAATCCCTTTCTAAGATTTAGAACGCTGCTCATGTGGCTTTTGCATCCTACTTTCATGGCTGACTCTGCTTGGGTTTTATTATAATGTCATATTGTCCTGGGGAAATCAGTTTTGCTGCTGACAAATGAAAAGCACTGATATGAAAAGGATTCCCATTATCAGCTCATCACATAATCACATTAGCATCTTTGTATCCTATTATCAACTTTTCTATATAAAATAACTTTTCCTAATCACAGGGATTCCATTAATGCTATATGAGTGTGTTAATATCCCTTGAGTGTTATCAGGCATATCCTACTTGAAGGCGGAATATATTTGTTTGCTACACAGACTTTAAAAATTACAAACAGTTTCTAGCAACTCAGACAAAAATGATGCTCTACAGAAAAACTATTCTAGTGATCAGCATTGAAAGCTCTTCTTGACTTGGTCTCAACCTGCCATTACTAATATGATGACTTATTGAATATGAAGACAGTTAAAGCACATAGGAGCCAGGCGTGGTGGTGCGCACCTGAAATAGGAGCTTCAGGAGGCTGAGTAAGGAAGATTACAGGCTCAAGCCCAGCCTGGGCTACCTAATGAGACCTTGGCTCAAAATTTTAAAAAATAAGTGTGAAATAAAAAGGGATGGGGATGTACTTCAGTGATTTCTGGGCTAAATCCCCAATACTATATGAAGAGGAAAAACAGTGCTGACTTTCTGAAGATAAAGTAGAAACCTTGTGCTATCAGACTCACAGGAGACTAGAACTTAACTGCAAAGGTTCTAGTTACGTCCCCTTCCCTTGTTCCCTACACTGGAGTTTGTGGCTATTTCTGCAGGATGCTGATGAAGCCAGTCACCTCTGCAATTCAGTGTGACTACCAATCAGTGCAGGGAAAAATTTACTTTTATCAGCTCATGGAACTAGACCGGTGCCTGTGGACACGGCTATTCACAGCCCTCCGTGACTTCCCATGGCTGCGATGCAGCTGCTGTCTTCTTCTCACTGTGGAGAAAGGTTCTCTGCTGTCCTCAGTCCTCACAAAGCAGTGCCTAGCTCCTTCACACATCTCAAGTTCCCTGGCATCAGTACCAAACCAGGAGACACTTGTTCAGCCACAGCTAGCACCTCCCTGGCCAGTGCCAGCCCATTTCCAGTGCCCTGGCTGAGCTCCCACCTAACCTGCACATGCGCATGTTCCTGGATTCCTGGACTCACCGTGGGTCCTGTCATGACAGCACAACCCTATTGTCTCAGGTACACACAGACGGACACCTCTACAAAATTCCTCCCAGGAGCTTTTTAACAGGCCCTCACCACAGCACCCAGCATCAGCCATATGATCTATGGCGTAGATTACCCAACATGGCCTGACTTCTCCACGGACCATTATTATGGATCACAGTGGAACTATATGTCCTTAAAATTAAGGGACAGTGTCTGTGTAACCTGTGTGACGACTGCAGCCCACAGGGTTTATCAGTTCCTGAATGGCCGGATCATTACTTTGTTAGGTACAGTCGGGTTGGTCAGATTGGTCTGGAGGAAGTCATGGAGGACCACACTGCTCACCTGTGCACTGACAGCTGGAGGATACCATAGCTGCTCAGGCCGAGAAGCAAAAGCTGCTGGTAAGGAGGGACCAAGGGCCTGGAGGCTCCCTGAACAGCCAACGGCAAAAGTCAGCACAGAAACCTACACAAACCGGAGCCTGGCCTGCGTGCTGTGCAGAAGACACATCGGTCAAGCAGGATGGGGCATTTCAAAACACATGCTGACTTCCTATTCCTTCCCTTTGACTTTGTCCTGGCCGGAGACCACTCGTTGGTGCCAGGCAACCTGGCATGGTCTCCCTCCTCCATCCATAGGCCAATGGGCTCTGTAAACTCCCCTATGACATGTCCAGGTCTGCGCTTTCCTGCTGTGCCAGACCTTTCTCAGTCTAGCCAGTCGCAGTGTAAAGCACCGATGTCTGGACTGCACTCCCCAAACTCTTATTTTATTAGGCCTTCGATTGAGTGCAATTATCTGAATTATAACAAACAACCTGGCTGACAGGCTTTGATTTAAAATATCAACTGTCTTCCGCCAATCTAAATGATCTCTTATTTTAAAATAGATACATTTTTCATACAAGAAAAATTTTGCAAATTAACTCATTTCTGCTCTATGTATCTGTTTTGGTGCATCATTTATTTAACCCTACCAGAATGGTCAAGCTTTGAAAGCATATTCCCAGCCAAGGATTTCAGAAGAAATTAGTTGGGAAGGTAGCCCAGGGGAATGCATGAAGTATTTCCACACAGAAGACCTACAAATCCTAATATACATCACCTTTTTGTGTGTTAACTCAGCTTCAACATATTTCCTGGCATTCAGCTGCAGAAGAAAAATCAGCTAAGTTCCTTGCATTCCCCAAGGCAGGGCTGCTCCTTGTCCTGCATTCCCGGGCCTATGTGGACATGTCCATATTTGGTGCTTCTGCTGGACAGTGCTCTGTGGTCTCTGGAGCTGCCACTTCCTGGCTGTGTAGGTGAGGCAGTGTCAGTCAGCCCCTAAGCCTCAGCTTCCTGGTCTGCAAAATGGGTACAGTAACCAACCTAGAGGCAGAATCCTAGGAAGCAATGCCAATGTGGGGAGCTGCTGAGCAGGCCTGCACTTGGTAAACGTCAGTTCTTACAGATGAGTCCTCCCCTGCGTCCATAAGGGGACAGAAGTAAGGAAGGAGCTCTGAGACAGGTCCTGCAACAGCCACCCTTTGCTCCAGCCAGGCCCACGGGAACTCAGAAGACGGGGTCATTCCTATAGCATCTTCTACCGAGCTTTCGCACTCACTGGCTGCGGCTGCTCACAGCTCAGGAGGCGCCTCTACAGGCCCGTCTCGCCCAAGCCTTCAGCGTCTCTGAAAATGACTGAGGCAGGACAGACGGGGATGTCCCCACCCCAGGGAGGCGGCGGGACACACCAGGGATGGGACACGGTGGGGGAGGGTTCTGTGTCTCTCTGTCTCTATCACAGAGGAGAGACAGGGTAGTCATGACACATTCCAACCGAGGCCTTGGTGTGGTCTCAGGGCCCAGAGTCACAGCCACCGGCCTCCGCACACACGGTGTCAGCAGTGTGCGTGGGGGGTGGGGCTGGACGGCTCTGTCCATACAGCCACCCACCAGCAACCTCCGCGGCTCTTGATGACCAGGAGAAAGGGAGGAGCCAACGGTAACCATAAATAGGAGTCGGGTTCCCCTCAGGAGGAAGCTGTCCATCAGCACATTTCTGCTGGCTTCTTTTTTCAATGTAAAAATATGAAATTCCTGCCAGATTGTATTTGCGATTGCAAATTCTTCCTACTATCTGAACGGGGTGTGGGGGGGAAACAAGATGGGAAACATCTTTGAAACACATCGCGGAGGCAGAAGCAGCGCCGTTGTTTGGAATGAGACGCTTGGTTGATCAGACAGCCTGAGGGCGCATTTGCAGTTCTGCTTCGCTTCTCGTCTAGACCATAGCTGTTCAAACTGCTTCGAAGGGCTCATCACTGGATGCACGTGCCCATCAAGTGCACTTCCTAGGTAGATGAGTTCAAAGCAGCATGCTGAAGGCCCCGGAGCTTTTCATGCCCTGGAGCCAGGACCTCTCCTTGGATCTAACAGCCCCTCCGTTATGTAGCACGGATCCATCATGCCTGGGCCCCATGCACAAACTCACTCAGCATCCACCGAGCCGCAAGTGTCTCCTCTCCAGCCACCTGCCTGGGTCTTGCTTCGCACTCCTCCCAGCAATCTGAAAGCCGGCAGAGGACTTCGCCCGTCTGCAAGCCCAGCCATGCATGAAGTCCATTTGATCGTCTATTTATTCCAGCACATGTATGTGCTCAGAGGCCAAGAAGGCTTCCCACGGGCCGGGGAGTTAGCTCAGTGGTTCCAGCGCCTGTCTTGCAAGCGCAAGGGCCCGGGTTCGATTCCCCGGTAACCACATAACAATACTGGGCGTGGAGACCCACACCCAGCAGCAACCAGTACCACATACCACAGTGCCGGGCGTGGTGGCTCACGCCTGTAATCCCAGCACTCGGGAGGCAGAGGCAGGAAGATTGCTGTGATGTGAGTTTGAGGCTGAGCTCAGGGCCAGCCTGAACCACAAAGTGAGACCCTGTCTCCAAAAAACCTAAAAAAAAAAGGCTTCCCACGGATGAAGACCAAGAAGAGGAAGAGGAACAGGAAGAAAGAGGAGGTGCGCTCCCATGGCACCTGGGGTGCCACATTCAGGGCCGGCGCCACTAAAAATGTGTTCGTTCTGTCGACATCCTTGAGCTCTTCTGAGGCACCAGCCATCCCGGCCCAGGAAACAGTAAGAGTGGGACAAAAGCCTGTTCCCAGCAACCTGGTCGTTTAGACACAAAAACATGCTCCAGCGCAGTGTGGCTGGCACCAAGCACAGGTGTGGACAGAAGGAAACAGGAGCAAAAAACTGAGCTGCGGCTCTGGCAGGAGAGTGGGGGAGGGTTTGCCCAGCTGGCTGCGGGAGGAGTGTGACCAGCCAGAACCTATCCGAAATGGGCCTGGCAGTAAAACATATTAACCCTGCCAGGGCTTGGCCTGTTTTAGATACACGGGGCATGATGTGGAGGGTTGTTGGGCTAATCCTCCAGAAGGCAGGTCAGGTTTCTCGCTCAGTCTGTATGAGGCAAGTGGGATGGGCACATTTTTAGGACCCTTGCCACCATAGTATGTGGCCTGTTGGCTTAAATCATCTCTTAAGAGCACATCTAGCTGAAAACTACATGATGCATATAATTAACCGCCATCTTTCTTTCTTAACAAGAGAAAGCACTGTATGAAGTTTCTTACAAAAAGAAAGCTCACCACCAAGGCCTACATGTGCAAATTTAGCCCAAGAAAGTAGACACAAACCTAAGGACTGGTGGGCGTGGGGCTGCGCTAAGCCAATCCTTCACCACCACAGCAAGGTGACAGTTTTCTGTACCCAGAAGGCAAAGTCACCTGGCTCAGCGTTTACTGGTCCCCTTCTTGACCACAGCCTTCAAGTTACACATCACAGCTTGTCATTGCAGCGGGCTGCTGAGCACCAGGACCCCTAACTAGAGTGTTCGCGGGGCGCTTAGGAGCACAGCACACTCCTAGGGATCACACCACCCAGCGTAGGCTCCATCTCTGACCCCTAGGAAAGCAGGCACCCCACAGACAAGACCCTCGGATCAAGAAACTGTATGTTCCTGAGAGCACACAGCAATTTTAAATGCGTAGCTGCTTTATCTCAACGCCTGGCCCAATTCTGAGTATGTTGTTTACAATCTCAGCTCACCTCTGTCCAACTTGCTGTTGCTGCGGTTACCACGGCCAGCAAAAGGGGAGGCGCAGCGCCATCTGGTGTCCACGCAGTGAAGAGCCGAGGCCGATGAATTGCTACCAAGCAGGTAGAGACTAAAAGGGTTGGTTCGCTTATTCCGGGGGACCTAAAGACATTCCCAAAACAATTTTCTCTACTGGAAGGGAATATTTGTGAAATATATTTGTCACTACATGAATTTCAGCAAACATTTTGCTTTATTTTTGTCTGATATTCCAAGTAAAACTTTATCTTTTTCCATGCAAAAATAGCTTTTAAATGTAAAACCTAGTTTATAATATTTCAATTTATTCATTCCATAGAACATTGTGTACATGTAAAATGAAGTCTCTGGCCCTAATTATTGTGCTTTCCTTCATATTCATTTTAGGTACCATAAAATTAATGCCTTATGCAGAAGCTGATAAATACACAAGTATAAAGGGAGTTATTTTGTCCAGGGCAAACATGCTTATAGGAGAAACGGCACTTTTGAGTTATTTCAGTAGATATTTTAAACTGAAATATTGCAATTTAAAGAGCCAATTCAAAAATAAGCCTCACTTTCTTTTTTTAAAAAAGCTGAAAGTTGCACTGAAATTATTGATTCTTTTTTTCTTAGCTGGACTATGTGATTCTGTTTTTATACAATTTAATAGTCTATTTCCACAGCTGACAGCAATCACCAGGTAGGTCCACATCAGCTAGGAATGAATAAATACTGTTAAGGACAAAATATCAGCTCTCTAACTCAGCTGATTTGGAGCTTTTGTGTTTTGACCAGAAAAAAGGTGTTGAACTAGTGGGGGGGGGCTGACCAGCAGGTCCTGGGGTGTCACCTATGGTAACACCACCCCAGGGACCTGCACACAAGAACCCAGAGACAGCTTCCCAGGGCCACTTCCTCCCAACTGTGGTATTTATTACTTCCCAGTGGATATTTATAACTAATGTTTCTATGGTAAGTGCCCAACTTATGAACATTGAGTTGTAACAGAACAGACCTCTCACTAGAAGCATGTGTAGTTCCAGAGCAATCATGGAGGCAGCTCACGTGCTTGTGGGCACTGTCACAGCGGTACTGCTGTGTGCTTGGTACAGTGCAATAGTGTGGTGCTCAGTCAGAGCCCAGGGTGCCCACCAGGAAAAGGGAAAGTGGTGGTGACATGGCGGGGACACTGGAAAACACAAAGCAATATACACTGCATGTTTGTGTCGAAGGTGTGGGACTCACTTTGTCAGACTTACTAATGAATCCAACTCGCTCCTAAGTCAGAGATTTACTGTACTCTTATAACTCGGGGAGTGATAGGAAGAGGTAAACTATACCTATTTTTTATTATAAACATTCCCCCAAATACTGGGAGAGAAGAAGATGTCAGAAATGCCCTCTTCATGAAATGCACTGAAGTTTGAGCCATAAGAAGTTGCTGCTACTTGACCACTTTTTACCTAAAAGAACGTGATTTTTTTTTTTTTTGAGACAGGGTCTCACTTTGTAGTTCAGCCTCAAACTCGCATCGCAGCAATCCTCATGCCTCTGCCTCCCAAGTGCTGGGATTATAGGCGTGAGCCACTATGCCCGGCACTGTAGTATGTGGTGCTGATTGAGCATGAGTCTCCATGCCCAATATTGTATGTGGTTACAGGGGGATCAAACCTGGGTCCCTGAGCTTGCAAGACAGGCGCTGGAACCACTGAGCTAACTCCCCAGCCCAGAACGTGATTTTATAGACTTCACCTTACTCCTCAGGTAACTCAAGGACAGGTACACGGATGTGAACGTGACTTGGGTGTGATAGCCCTTAAAAAGTCCATTTTTAATCACACAGATGTATGTTTGTGAAGGGATGTGATTAAACAAAGTCAGTTTGGAGAAACTTTCTAGCTCCTCATGTGAATGCTTGAGACCAGCACCGTCACACAGATGAATTTCCAAAAGCTCCCTTATATCGTGTTGGTCGGCTTTCCACCATGGTAGCCAAATACCTGCAGTGATCAGCTTAGGAAGAGGAAAGGTAGGTTCTGACTCACGGTTTCAGAAGTCTCAGTCCATGGTTTCCGAGGCCTCTTCAGCTCACTGCAGCGGAAGCACAGAGAGGAGGGAAGCACCGAGGCTAACAGCACAGGTGAATGAATATATTTACACCTAATGGAGTACTGCAATGTCAGAAAGAATACACTTGAGTCATTTGTAGGAAAGTGGATGTAGCTTAAGGCCATAATGTTAAGTGAGTTAAACTAGACACACAAGCTTAGCCACAGCATGATTTCTTTAAAATGAGAAACTTAAAGTATAAACAAAGTAAAAAAAGATAATAGGAAGTGGAAGGTACATCTTTCTCAAATGTAAAGAGAATCAAGAGATAGAGTGAGGCTGAGGAAATCAACAAATGGGACCTCATTCTTTTAAAAAGCTTCTGCACAGCAAAGGAAACCACCAACAGTGTAAATAGGCAACCAACAATGTGGGAAAAAATCTTTACCAGCTGTTCCTCAGATAAAGGGCTACTATCTAGAATATATAAAGAGCTCAGAAAAATCAGCCCACCCAAATTTAATGACCCAATTCAAAAATGGGCATCTGAAATGAATAGATATTTTTCAGAGGAAGAAGTAAGAGCAGCTAAGAAGCATATGAAGAAATGCTCAACATCATTAGTCATTCGAGAGATGCAGATGAAAACAACATTGAGATTTCATCTCACTCCACATAGAATGGCTGCCATTTCAGAATCAGCCAACGGCAAATGTTGGCGAGGCTGCTGAGAAGAAGGAACCCTTCTCCACTGTTGATGGGACTGTAGACTCATACAACCCCTGTGGAGATCAGTTTGGAGATCCCTCAAAAAGCTAGGATTGGCGGTCCCATTTGACCTGGCCATTGCCCTGCTAGGTATATACACACAAGAATTAAAAGACTCATATCACAGTGACATATGTGCACCCATGTTTATAGCAGCTCAATTTGTAATTGCTACATCATGGAAACAACCCAAATGTTCATCAACTGGAGACTGGATAAAAAAGCTATGGTTCTTCTACAGAATGGAGTATTACTCTGCCATAAAAAATGATAAGTTTGAATCATTTCTACTTAAATGGACATACCTTGAGGATATCCTCATAAGTGAAATAAATAGGGCACAGATAGGTACATATCGCATCTTTTTTCTGGTATGAGAAAATAAAGATGTAAAGGAGTCCTAGCATTGTATGTTATATATTGTGAAATAGAAAATGCTCAATGTAAAATAGGCTGAAGAGGGAAAATTTTGAGATTGTAACAAAAAAGGAAACAAATTTTATGTATATGGGGGGGTGGTAGGGTGGGTAAGGCTATGGGAAAAAATGAGAATTAAGTTGTGTCTTATACTGGTACAAATCCCCATTATGGAGTGCAATCATGATGTGTATATTTAATGTACCAATAAAGATAAAAAATAAAAAATAAAATGAAATTCTCTTAAAATGAAAAAAATAAAGAGATAGAGTGAGGAGAAGGAGGTAGAGGAAAGGAAGGGTCTGGCTGTCCCTGAGTCTGTGCACGACACGAGGGGATGGCAAAAGGAACTGGAGGATCAGAGAGTTAGCTCAGTGGTTTCAGCACCACCCTTGCAAGTGCAAGGACCCAAGTTCAATCCCTGCTAACTACATGCCACAATACCAGGCGTGTTGACTCACACCCAGCAGCAATCAGTACCACATTCCACAGTGCTGGGCATGGTGGCTCACGCCTGTAATCCCAGCACTCGGGAGGCAGAGGCAGGAGCATTGCTGTGATGTGAGTTTGAGGCTGAGCTCAGGGCCAGCCTGAACCACAAAGCGAGACCCTGTCTCAAAAAAAAAAAAAAAAAAAAAAAAAAATTA
>PVIR01046031.1:0-10418 GCA_004026965.1 Petromus typicus
TCACCCATCATCCCTCATTAATGCAATGTAATATTTTAAATTCATTCCAAATCAAATGTTAGGTAATAATATAAACTTTCCCCAAATATTTAAATTATAATATAAATTCTGGGAACACTATTGCTATGCATAGTTTTTATTCTACTATGTATCTAATCCTATGTTGGAACTAAATTTGATGTGGCCCATAAAAATAGAAAGTAAGACCTCCCTACATCAGGAGAAGCAGGTAGTCCAGGCAGGTAGTGAATATTGTAGATTTATATACAACCTCTGCTGCAGTCACTCTACTCTGCCACTGTAGTACCCAAAGAGCCATAAATAGTATGCAAATGGCTATAAATCACTACACTCAATAAAACTTTACTTACCAAAACAAGCTGTGTGTCAGTTAAAAGCCATAAACTGTGCATTTCAATCCTCTGGGTAGATGCTTGGTGATTTCACATCCAACTAGCTACTCTCCTTTTTTCATTTAGTCAGTAAGTATATATCAAGCTCGTGCTATGTTTCAGTTACTAGATTATTTCATGTTCATAGAAAGCTAGCTGAAAAAAGTCTTTATAAGAGCTGAATGCCAAGCAGAATTTTATTAATAATAATAAAAATAGCTTGATAAAGTGGGAGTCAACCTGAATCAGTTGTTTTAATTTGCCACAAATCTTTTCCGAATTGCCTTAACTGTAAGATGACACACTGAAGAGATGCCTGGTCCAGGGATCTAGTCTATTTCTTTTTTCTTTTTTTTAATTGAAATCTTTATTAGTACATTACATGTACATATCATGATTGCACTCCACAATGACAATTTGTACAAGTATATGACACAACTTAATTCTCATTTTTCTCCCATAGCTCTACCCACCCTACCACCCCCACCTCCTATATACATAAACTTTGTTTCCTTACTTTTTTGTTATAATCTCATTGTTTTTCTCCCTGCACCCTATTTCACTTTGAGTATTTTCTGTTTCACAATATATGTCATACAATTCTAGAACTCATTTATATCTTTATTTTCTCATACCAGAGAAAAGATGTGATATTTACACATCTGTGACCTATTTATTTCACTTATAAGGATTTCCTCAAGGTATGTCCATTTAAGTATAAATGATTCAAACTTATCATATTTTGTGGCAGAGTAATACTCCATTCTGTAGAAGAAACACAGCTTTTTTATCCAGTCTCCAGTTGATGGACATTTGGGTTGTTTCCAAGATTTAGCAATCACAAATTGGGCTGCTATAAACATGGGTGCACATATGTTTATATGGGTGATATGAGTCTTTTAATTCTTTTGTGTATATACCTAGCAGGGCAATGGCTGGGTCAATTGGGACCTCCAATCCTAGCTTTTTGAGGAATCTCCAAACTGATCTCCACAGGAGTTATATGAGTTTACAGTCCCACCAACAGTGGAGAAGGGTTCCTTCTTCTCGACAGCCTCACCAACATTTGTTGCTGGCTAATTCTAAAATGACAGCCATTCTTCGTGGAGTGAGATGAAATCTCAGTGCTGTTTTCATCTGAATCTCTCCAATGACTAAAGATGTTGAGCATTTCTACATATACTTTTTAGCTGCTCTTACTTCTTCCTCTGAAAAGTATCCATTCATTTCAGATGCCAATTTTTGAACTGGGTCTTTAAATTTGGGTGGGCTGACTTTTTTGAGCTCTTTATATATTCTAGATAGTAACCCTTTGTCTGAGGAACAGCTGGTAAAAATTTATTCCCACATTATTGGTTGCCTTTTTGCTCTGTTGGTGGTTTCCTTTACTGTGCAGAAGCTGTAGTCTATTTCTTATCTCTGCTTTCTTCAGTGAACTTCCTCTTCAAACCCTAGGTGAAAATCTGAAGAGGTCAGAGTTCTATCAACATTAAACCTAATATGAAAAGAAGTAATATGCTTCCATGACAGCATGAAGTTGTGAATTCAAGTGCCTGTTTTTATGTTCAGTGAGTAGTGGTATGAATAATCTGCTGGCCTCTTTTCCATCCCTGGAAATTTTGTGATCCCTACAGGCTGAATTAAGAAGGACAGTTCATACATGGTAAAATTGTAGCATTATCATGATATGTACATACATACATCATGATGTATACATGCTATGTGGTCAAAACAACCAATATCCACCATTACATGAAAATGTGAGAGTGACCAAGAGCCAATAAAACAATTCTCTATTATCCTGTTAAGCAGAATTATAGTAATCAGGAGTAATTAGAGTGTTGATTAACACTCCCAACATAACCCTCTCCTTATTCTTTATGCTATTTTCTATGACCAGAGGGTTTGACCTCCCAGAATGTCTAAGGAGAATACCGTACTTGACCCTTAGTCTTCCTGATTGGCCATTGGTATCTACTTTGAAACCTTTTTGAGGAACTGTGCTTTCTGCTAAGTCTATAGTAACAAAATCTCACACTATGTCTACTCACCTACTAAGATTACTGGCTACTAGGTTAAATAGTTTTAATTGTCTTATTCAAGGAAACTATATAACTGATACAATTTCTAGCCATAGAATGCTCTCTACGTCCCACTCCAGAGTCCTAGCAGGAACAAGTTGCCAAGGTGTAATATGAGACATATACAAAAGGAGTTTGATTAAGCAGAGAAAAGAGTAACTGGGAAACCACATCATAAAAATAATCTTCATGGGCCGAGGATTCAGCTCGTGATTCTGGCACCTGCCTTGCAAGCAAAAGGTTCCCAGTTTGACCCCCAGTAACCACATACCACAATGCTGGCTGTAGTGGTTCACACGTGTAATCCCAGCACTCAGGAGGCAGAAGCAGGAGGATTTCTGTGAGTTTGAGGCTCACCTGGCCTACAAAGTGAGCTCAGGGTGAACTTGAGCTATAAAGCAAGACACTGTCTCAAAATAAAATAATAATAATCCCCATGCCCTATATGCTAAATTCCAAACCTAATGGTAGGAATAGCACTAGTGAATACAATGTAATTATAACAATTATAAATAACATTCACTGAATACTTAAAACATGTTACATGGCTTTCCAGATATTAGTTAATCCAGTACTCATAACAATGTGAACTGGTAGAGGCAGGTTCATCCAATTTTAGAAAGAAGGATCTCAGAGTAGAGGGATTTAAATAACTTCCTCACTTAGAACAAAGCACAGGTAGGGTTTGAACCCTACCAGTCAAATTGTAACCTTTGTATCAGGGTCCTGCCACTCTGATATATAGCAGAACTGTTTCAAGTACACTGTCAAAGTACAGTCTTTGAACACTGGCATCACACTAGTTGTAAGAAGTACAGGGCTGCCAGTTGCTGATTAAGAGGTAAATCACTTTTGGTATTCAAAAATCAAGTTGTTCTAAATTCTAAAGTAACGTTTTGGATCACTATATTACATCTCATCAAAATACTTAAATTTCCCTATGTCTCTCTGGGCACTTGCTAAATGGAAATAATTATTTGAATAACTGAATGTAAATTTCTCTCTGGAAATAGTGGTTATCTAAAAATAATAATTTGACTAAAAGCTTTCTCACAAAGAGATTAAAACTATTTCCAATATCTGTATTTATAAGCCAAATTCTCAGCAAAGGAGTATCAAGACAGAAGTATGGTAGTGTTTAAAATTCAAACCACAATTTCCAAATCTAGCTTTTTTCTATCATATTTATGTGGATGTTCTTTTAAAAAGTCTAGTAATTTTTTCTTGAGTTTTAACAAAGCAATGTATAAAATCATTTTACAAACATTCTTAGAATATAATCATTCTTTTAAGTTTGTAGTTAAAAGTAATTTATAACCTGGATTTTAAAAAATATGTCTGTACAAAAATATGTTATACTTTCAGTCATTTAGAAACATGGGTGGCTTGTGTCTCATATTTAACCAACAGTTTACCAAGACAAAACACCTGTGATTTCCCACTTTGGATTAAAAGATAAAACTACCAAACAATAACTCCACCAAGGCCCACTTGAAAATTATAGGTATTAAATGAACTCATGTTGTTTTTCTTATTACTTCACTAAAATATGCACATATTTTCACTTTAAATTTAAATGCTAGAATTGCTTTATTGTATTTTGCAGATCTCTCACTATTTTCCTCCTCTGTGAGGCTCACAAGTAAATTTTAAATGATCACAGAACAGGAATGAATATAACTTTCATTCATCAATGTATATAATTTTAGAAGTTCCTTGTGGATTACAGGGTTAGTGGTAGTGTTGGCAAATGAGGGGAGGCACTTCCATTATAGAAATGGATTCTCTTTGAGCCTGAATGTTTTCTTGTTCTCAATTATAATACTATTTTTAAAAATCAAACTATGAAAGATAAGGTAATGTCTCCTAAAGTGATAAAAAGTTCATTTAATGAATCTTGTGTTCCATTTATGGTTGTATGTATTATTAAGTAATCTTCATCTTATAGGTGAAGATTGAGAATTACAGTATGTCATAGGTCACATTAAAACATATATTAACTTAAAATATCTCCAGTAAAATTGTTACTCATAGCGCCAGTTTGATTTAAGAACTTAAAATTAGACTAGAAATTAGAAAGCCTAAAAATCCAGCAATCCAGGGCTTTCCAGAAATTAGAATTTTTTGTTTCTCAGATTAGAAATTACCAGTTGGACTTGTAACAGAAAGAAGTATCAGGAACCATCCAAATGATTAACAGTGATTTTTCTGATAGTACTATGAGGATTCAACAAGACAGGCAGACAGGCCCAGAAACTTGCAGGAGTTTGGATACAGCTTTAGTAGTAGGCCTACATGGAGAATGCAGAGAGCTGGACTTCTCTCCTGAGCTCTTTTTCTTGGGCTTCATTTTGTCACTGAATGAGAATTTTGCAGAAAAAAACTAGGGAAATTGTCCTATTTCTGAAAACAATCTGCAATCTGGTTATGAAATTCATACATATATTCTGTTCCTCTGTAGTTGGTATCACTCTTATTAGATAATATTATTAAGTACCAATCTTTTCCTTGTCCTTTTCTAATATAACACTCATTCCTTATATACACCCACAGAGAATTGGCCTTTTGCAATTAAAAATGACAGCAGTGTAAAACCTACTGGTTTATATTAATAAAACAGTCTTGAAACTCAATTTATGTTTGTCATTGTTGTACAGTAGAGATTCCTGACACTGCTGATTAGATTGAGATGGTCAATTTCTGGGCTAAACTTTAGATAATAGGTTCTTTAACAAAAGACATTGCCTAAAGAGGAAAAATAAAAATTAAATGTATCAAATAAATTTCATTTCATCTAAATAAGAAACACAATCATGTCTAGTTTGAGAAATGGGATAACATTTGAAATGATACATATATTTCTGCCTTTCTAGTACTTTCAAAATTGTAAAAACCATAGTAACTGTAAGACTGGATATTTAGTTCAGTGGTTACAGCATCTGCCTGGCAAGTGCAAGGTCCTGAGTTCAATCTCCAGTAGCACATATCACAGTGACAAGCCTGGTGGCTCACACCTCTAATATCAGCACTCAGTAGGCAGAGGCAGGAGTATTGCTGTGAGTTTGAGGCCAGCCTAGGCCACATAGTGAGTTCAGGGTCAACTGAACTACAAATCAAGATTCTCTCTCTCAAGAGCAAACAAACAAAAAAAATGCAGTAATTCTAAAACATTTTTGGAAAAATTTTGTTTGCTGTGGTTCGTTTTAATTTTCACTTACAGTTTTTATACCAAATTTAGACGATTGCAAGGGATATACTTTCTAACTTGTACTGGGGTTTAAAATAAAGATTTTTTTTTGAGACAGGGTCTCACTTTTGTAGTTCAGGCTGGGCCTGAGCTCAGCTTCAAACTCACATCATAGCAATACTCCTGCCTTTGCCTCTCGAGTGCTGGGATTACCACCTGGCACTGTGGTATGTGGTACTGATTTCTGCTGGGTGTGAGTGTCCACACCCAGTATTGTATTTTAAATAAAATAGAATCCTCATATTTTAGAAAGAATCCTGTACTCATGAAAGGCAACATATAATACATTAAAAACAGCCTTTATCTCTCAGTGCATGATATTTAACACCCACACAGACAGTCCTATAATTCTAACACCATTCAAGCCAGAGGGGATGGTTTTTTACAGATCCTGTCCTCAACTTCCACACAGAAAGAATGTGAATCTGCATCTAAATGTCATAAAAGCCTGTAGGATGTGCTTTTGCTGAGATCTGAGGCAGACAGTGCTGTGGAGGGCAGGGGAAATTTGAAGTGCTTACAAGAAGGATTGATTAATTTACTCTTGAAATCCCACAGAAGATGTCATGAGTTCAAAATATTCTTGCAAAAAAAATGGATATATCTTGTAGGATCAAACATCTATCTTCTTACTTTTCTGATCTCTTACTAAAATGATGACTTTAAGAACTAGACACTAGCAAAAAATCATATGTAAATAATAATTCATATTAATTTATGAATATTTAGAACCCTTTTGCACAGGTAACTAGATGGAATACAGTTACAAATAATTTTTCTTTTTATAAGTATATTTAATAATGTTTAATGCAATGGGCAAAATTAAATGATGATTTAAAATTTAATATACATTGCTTATCATTTATATTTCTTTTAATTTTAATGAATAATTTTGAATGTTAGTAAAATAACTTTCATAAAAATAATAAAAATTCTTATTTATAATTTATTATAATTCTTTACATGTATATTTACAAATTTTTACACTTTACTATTTACTTTTAATCACTTCAGTTATTAAATTTTAATTATTTTATTGGTATAGTTTTGCCACATTCATCAGAGAGAATTTGCACCTTCCCATTTACCTTCCTCTACACTCCTTCTTTCCCTCCCTCCTTACAAAATTTTATTTCCATTGTTTTTCCCCCATTTTTAATCCCTATTCCTTACCTTCCCTGTCCCATCCTTTCTTTGCTTCCTCTTCTCATTTAAACATTTGCTTTCTACTTCCTACTATCTATCTTCCATTTTGCTCCTTATCTGTCCATTAGGTTTCTTACACAAGAGAATTATAAATATATAAAATTCTAAAAAGCCCAATATTAGCCAATGAATTTGAAGAAATAATTGTAAAAAAACAAACAAAGAAAACTACCAGTCAAGAAGGTAGCTCAGCAGTACAGCACCTGCTTGGCAAGTGTGAATGCCTGAGTGTGATTCCTGGTACAAAAAACAAAAACAAATAAACAAAATACTGTCAACAAAGAAAAGTTCAGGTCCTGACATGGATTATGGCTGAATTTAATAAGAACTTTAGAGATGATCTAATGTCACTGTTCCTTGAATTCTTTAATGCAGTCAAAATACTCCCAAAGTCATTGTTAGAAGCAATCATTACTTTTATTCCAAAACTAGAGAAATACTCAAACGTAAAGCAGAACCACAGGACAATCTCTTTAGTGAACACAGATGCAAAAATCATCAATAAAGTCCTGGCAAAGAGAATTCAGGGAATCATCAAAAACTACACAACATGGCCAAGGCAGATTAATCTCAGGAATACAGGGATGGTTCAACATATGCAAATCAATAAATATAATAAACCACATTAATAGAACCAATGGCAATGAACAACTTTCTCATCTCAATATATACATAAAAAGCATTTGACAAAGTCTAACATCAATTCATGATTTAAAAAAACTCTAAAGAATATTGGAATAGAATATCTTTTATCTCAATGTAATAAAATCCCCTATAGCAAAGAATCAGCATCATATTAAATGGTCAGAACTTAAAGCTTTCTGTCTAAAATGAGGAATAAAACAAGAATGCCCACTCTCACCATTCCTGTTTAATATAGTTATGGAGACAGTATCCATAACAATTATACAAGAAAGATAAACAAAAGAAATATAAATAGAAAAGGAAGAAATTTAAAGTATTATTTGTGGATGACATGATAATCTACATAGAAAACCCCAAATATTCCACCTAAACACTCCTGGATTTAATAAACAAACTAGGTAGCAGGTCAAAATTCAGTCAACATTTAAAAATTAATACATTCCTATAAAGGAAACTCACTAAGAGAGAAATTAGGGAAACAACACCTCTCATAATAGTATCAAAAACTGAACTATTTAGGAATCATTTCAATTATTATTAATAATAAAATTAATTATTTGAAAGTTTTCATTATGACAGTGTGCTTATTGAGTCTAGAGGCAAAAATAAAACCTAATAGGAGGATATATATGTGTGGTTAAACTTGAATGTTTCAAGTTGATTAGCTTTAGGAACTGCTGCATAGATCAACAAAACACACGTTTGAGCATATCAGGGTCAGTCAAAGGAACATACCCTTGTGGTCTATACTTGGTCTGTATTCTGATCTGTGGCCCCTTTCTCTTCAGCAATATTCCTTTGCTCTGCTTCCTGGCATCTGTGAACTAAGCTTTTTCCTTCTCCGTGTCCTGTCATGTTACTCCTATCTGGAAGCAGCATGACTGTGCACTGAACCCTTTAAAACCATTAGCTAAATTAAACTTCTCCTCCTTCAAGTTGTGAGTGTTGGGTATCTCTCAGCAATGGAAAATCTGGGAGTACAATATAACAATTGATATGTTTTACTTTTTCTGTATCAGAATACAAATAGCCCACTAACATAACCATTAAATTTAATACTAGTTTATAGCTTGCTATTTCTGAAACATAAAAACCAAGACTTCACATTATTCATCATATGGAGAGAAGATCTTTTAAAATAAAACAGAGAATATTTTAATTAGCAATGTGTTAGATTGATTTGTAACTCAAGTATTTAATCATACCCAAGGTGGACCTTATTTGTACTCATCTCTCCACTAGTAGTATTTGTGTTAACCATTTAGTATATGCCTAGGAACTAAAAACCATAATGATTTGACACAATTATGCACCCTTTAGATATTTTATTAATTTATTTGCTCCAAAGATAAAAATTATACTTACAATCTGCATATGTCTTTTTTTGGAAATATGTATGTGCTGCAGGGTGATTAAGTCAGGCACCAGTACTCATTTTTAACAATAATCATGTTTTCTTGAAGACTATAATTTTCATTCTTCCTTTCAGTTTGTGTGGTCAGATTTTTAAATTATTTGGTCAAAGATGTATATTCTAATGTAATAGTCTTAATATGACTATATTTGAAAGCCTGTTTTACTACTTATTCTGTCACATTATTGTTTAAAGAAAGAAGAGTCTCACTTTTGTAGTTCAGGCTGGCCCTGAGCTCAGCCTCCAACTCACAGCAATCCTCCTGCCTCTGCATCCCAAGTACTGGGATAACAGGCCTGAGCCACCATGCCCAGCACTGTGGTATGTGGTTCTGATTGTTGGTGGATATGAATCTCCATGCCCAGTATTGTTGTATGTGGTAACCAGAAAATGGACCTTGTCCCTGGACCCTGTCCCTGGGGTTTGCAAGATAGGCTCCAGAACCACCGAGCTAAATCCCTGGCCCTGTTACACTATTCTTTACCACAAGAAAATAATTTAAAATTAATTTTTTAGTCCTATGACTATAAAACTTTCCACATTGAAACATTTATATGATGATGATGATGATGATGATGTGATAAAATATAATCAAAATTTTGATTGAGCAGAAAAAATTTATCTCAGTAAAAGAGCTTGACCAGGTGTCCATGAAGACATATTACTTATTGCTAGAATGAGATTGGATTTCAAGATTCTTTTGATCCACTCTTTCAATTTTTAGAGATGAATTTCTTCGAAATTTGTATTGAAAAAAATAGAAGAGAGGATATCCTTTGATGATCAGTAATATCTTCCATTGTCTTTAAAAATGATTGGAATTTAGCGGGTTCTTTTTTTTAAATTTTTTAATCTTTATTGGTACATTACATACATGCATCATGATTACACTCCATAATGGGGATTTGTACCACAATAACACACAACTTAATTCTCATTTTTTCCCATAGCACTACACACCTTCTGCCTTCCCATATGTATAAAATTTCTTTCCGTACTTTTTGTTACAATCTCATCATTTTCCCCCTTCACTCTATTTTGCATTAAGCATTTTCTATTTCACAATATATAACATATAATTCTAGGACTCATTTACATCTTTATTTTCTCATACCAGAGAAAAGATGCAATATGTACCTATCTGTGACCTATTTATTTCACTTATGAGGATATCCTCAAGTTATGTCCATTTAAGTAGAAATGATTCAAATTATCATTTTTTATGGCAGAGTAGTACTCCATTCTGTAGAAGAACCACAGCTTTTTTATCCAGTCTACAGTTGATGAACACTTGGGTTGTTTCCAAGATTTAGCAAACACAAATTGGGCTGCTATAAACATAGGTTCACATATGTTACTCTGATATGAATCTTTTAAATCTTGTGTGTATATACCTAGCAGGGAAATGGACAGGTCAAATGGGACCTCTAATC
>PVIR01046032.1:0-10410 GCA_004026965.1 Petromus typicus
GGGGGGCAGAGGCAGGAGGATTGCTGTGATGTGAGCTGGAGGCTGAGCTCAGGGCCAGCCTGAACCACAAAGCGAGACCCTGTCTCAAAAAACCTAAAAAAAAAAGCTCAATGTGAAAGCCTTGCATTTGATCCTCAGTGAAAGGAAGGGAGGGGAAAGAGATAAGAAAAAAGAAAAGAGAAGAAAGGAAAAAAGAAATTACTCTTAAAAATGAAAGAAAAAAAGGAAAATAAAAAAGGGAAAAGGAAGAAAAATAAAGAAATGAAAACTAAACAACTTTGGGGAAGACACGCTAAGGAGCAAAAACATAAGACATGCACCCTTCAATTAAAGGTCTGGCAATGACAAAGGCAAATGACAATCTGGAGGAAAAATGCTACCTGCAAACAAACAAGTAACCAAACTAACACATAAAATATTTCTATAAATTAAGAGAAAATAAGTTTAATAGAAAAATGGACAGAGTATGAACAGATATTTCACAGAAAGGTAAATACTATAAATGGCCCATACACTAACATATAAAAATATACTCATTTCACTGTTAAAAAAAAAAAAAAAAAAAACTACACAAACTAAAGCCGCAATGTCCATCCAACTGGCAAAAAGCTACAGTTTAAGAATGTACTTACTGGTTAACATGTGGGTGCCCTATATCACTAGTGGATAATAAAGGAAAACAGAATATGCCACTTTGGCTTAAGAATCATGTTGAGCTGAAGGAATTAAGAAGCAGTAGGTAAAAGCTCTCTAAACTCCTACTCACTATACTCCGAAAAAAAATGTACAAAAGTAGCCCTCCACCTCTCCTCTCTACAAGAAAGTTCAAAATTTACTTCCCCAAACAATTTTAGACTCTTCTCAGCCTGAAGATGGAATATCAGAGGAACTGAAATGAATTACTAAACAGTATTTGTTTATCATTATTAGCTTCCCATATACAATACTTGCCTTCCAAAAACTTACAGCCCTCAGAGATTCAAGGTCCCTTTCCTTTATCTTGTTGCTTCTCTCACATGAAATGCTGCATGAAAAATGTTATCTGCATTGGCACCCACAAGTCCACTGACAAATGACTGGTTTAAACAAATATGGTACATCTATACAATGAAATACTATAATGCACTAAAAGAAAAATCATGGGGATATAATCTTAGCTCCAATTGGGCCTCTGCAGGTACATAATTGTCAAAATTCATCAAATTATACATTAAACAGAATGAATTTTGTTGTCTTCATTAAAGAAGTGGACAAGAAAAAAAAAGAATCATGTAGCACTCTATATGAAAACAAATTCAAGATCCAAGATACACTGATAAACATACAATATATGCTATTAAAGAATGTGCATAGTGTGTTACTCATGTGCTGGGACAAAATGTTCATATATGCTTACATTTGCAATAAAAAATTCTAAGAAGGATAAACAAACTTAAGAAAAAGAGAGCAAGGGCAACTCAAGCAGCTAAGAGTAGAGATATAACTGAGATTTTTTTCCACTGAATATCTTCTTTTCCTTATGTTGAACTAAAAGAATACATTATCTATTTTTAAATATTTTAATTATTAAATACTCAAAACACTTGCACAAAGCAGAACATCTAGCCTATATGCTGCTCTAGGATGTAACCTCTATTTAAAAGATTAAAGGTACCTTCAAGACTCTAAGAAGATAAAAAGTTTCCAGTGCACAGTATACCAAAAACATGGTTGGGGAAAAAGAGGATAAGAAAAAGAACAAAGAAATTAAAAAAAGGAAAAAGTTTCCAGGACTAACTTTAAACATATAAAATTATTCAAAGCAGTTTGGAATCTCTATAAAGATCTAGCGGCAGCTAGGAAAAAGCTTGCATATTTTTCTTGATATTCTTTCTTCTACTGAAAATCATAATTCTTCCAAGAGTAAATTTGTTTCTAAGTTAAATTCTGTGGAGCTTTCAAATCAGTATTTATTGAATACCCAAGATATTAAAGTAACTGAGATTCATGATTTCTAAGGTTATTAATATTTTTACAAATGAAAAAACAGAGGCTCAGAGATGGTAACCTGTCTAAGAGTTTAAAGAAACCAATGTCTGGCTACAATGTCAGATTTAACTAAATTTATCCAGACTTGATCAGCATTATTACTATTATTTTTTGAGACAGGGTCTTGCTTTGTAGTTCAGGTTGGCCCTGAGCTCAGCCTCCAACTCACATCACAGCAAATCCTCCTGCCTCTGCCTCCCAAGTGCTGGGATCACAGGCATGAGCCACCACGCCCAGCACTGTGGTACGTGGTACTGATTGCTACTGGGGTGAGTCTCCATGCCCAGTATTGTATGTGGTTACCGGGGGAATCGAACCCGGGCCCTTGCACTTGCAAGACAGGCACCACTGAGCTAAATCCCTGGCCCTTGATCAGTATTAATAGTATGTGAGTAATTATACAATACCATGCTTTCCTTTACAACTAAAAAAAGCTAAGTGACCCCTGGGTACTCAGATTTCAGTGAGCAGCAGAATCATCTAAAGAACCCGACTACTGTATACTCAGAACCACGGCTTTAGTTCCTAAGGCTGATTTTTGAGGCTATAGGGCAGAAGTTTTACATTTCTACTAAGTTCAGGCGATTCTCTTGCTGTGTTGCAGCAACTAACTTTCACCATCTGGCCAAACTATGAATTCTCTCTGCATACACCAGCCCACTCAAAAGAATTCAATGTCAAATTCAGAAACACACAAACTTTTGCCAGGTGTGATAGCACATGCCTGTAATCCCAGCACTTAGAAGGCAAGAGGGAGGAGACTCACTGAAGTACAAGACCACCCTGGGCTACACAGTTCAAGGTCAGCCTTTACCACATAGTGAGACATTTTCTCAAAAAAAAAAGAAAGAAAAAACACACAAACTTTCCAGCTACAAACATCTGAAACTCCAAAAAGAAAATAAACTGGCTAGCACATACTTTTAATCAAATCAGAACCAGTTTCTCCATTGTAAATTAGTAATCAGTATTAGTAATACTGAGTTGGCACTTTGCTAAGAGAAGTAACTAGTATGAACATTAAAAGGTCAGCACCCCACTTGCTGCAGATGGGAGTCATTTCCTGGAAAAAGAACCAAAAAGCAATGTTGGACATCTGCTATCAATAGACAAATTTTTTTATTTTTTGGAAAGTTAAAAAAAAAAGTAACTAATTTCACATTGGGAAATTAGGGAAAAGAGAACTTTTAGTACTGCTGGGTTGTGATTTTTTTTTTTATTATTATAGTGTATTTCATCTTTGTCAAATTCTGGCACAAAGAGAAACATTAAATCAAATGATGCCATACTCAGCAAAAAGAAATCTAGTAACAAATTTTTAAACTGAAATGTACTAACAGATGCATTTACTCAGGTAGAGAAAGACACTAAAAAACATTTAGCAAATTTTTCAGATGATTTCAAATTAAAGCATCCGAAATAAAGCTAAACTTTACCTGAAGATCACTGGGAAAGAAGGAATTTTAGTTTTACTGTTGCAGTCAATTACTAGAAGTCGCCCCCATTTTTGGTGTATTTTAATTCTCTAAACTTTTAAGAGATATTGCTCAAATTTCAGTGGTCATCAGTATCAACTCACATTGGTGGGCAATGCCCCTGATTCAGACTGAGTAGGTCTAAAACTGGTGGCTTTGCCTGAGGATTTGTGTTCCTATTTGTTCTCGGAGCTGGGTGTGGTCACAGGTCTACAATCCTAGCAATCTGAGAGGCAGAGGCAGGGTGACTTCAACTAGAGCCCAGCCTAAGCAAGTTAGTGACTATATGGAAAAACACAAAAAGTACCTACTATTTTCATCCCAGATTTCTATTTAAAAGACTGGTTCTTGGGACAAGGATGTAGCTCAGTGGCGATGTGCCTGCCTGGCAAGCGGGAAGGTCCATCAGTGGTGGTGAAGCTTTCAGTGGTAACAAACGGCCTGAGGCAGCATGTGTGCCACAGCTTTGCCACCAGTAGTCAATACTGTACCCAAAGCATATACAAGTATAAATTGCCATAGTCCAAAAGACTGGCCATAATAATAAGTATATATTTTAACAATTCATTACTTTGAAAGATAACTTTAAAAGTTAATGTCTTGTATTTCACTCTTGCAAAAGTACTTTTTAAATTACTTTAGTTTTCTTGAGAGAATCAAGGCCAACTTTTAAAATTTACTTTTAAAAAATATTAATGCTTACAAATAAGGACAAGTCACATGGCTTAAAGTTTTAATTATACTAGCTATGTTGTAGTAGTTTTAATTTAGGAAAATAAAGTACACAGCTGGGTTCAATGATTCAGCCATAGTCCCAATTACTTGGGAGACTGAATCAGGAGGATGGCCAGGGGCCAGGAACTGACTGTGGCTCCTTGGAAAGGGACCCACCTCTGAAAACACAAGCTAAGCCTGAAGAGATTGGCAGCCCAGGAAGAAACAATGGACCAGGCTAGCAGCAATAGCTCCATCCAAAGTCCATGATTATTAGAGATTGGAAATATAGCATAGGTTTTTACTCTGAAAGTGATCACTTTCACATGGCAGGCTAGAGTTGGAGAAGAAGTCCACTGCTGTGCCCACCATAGTCAAGAGTAATTAACACATCGTGATGGGGCCTTAGCTCTATGTCTTGTTGCTGGGCGGCTCTGAACCACTGGTGGTACATGTATGACTGCCCCATTGGGAGGCATTAGAGTCACACATGATTCACACAGGTGGTTCAAGCCAGCAGGAATGTGTTTAAATCAGAAGTCATCCTGGGAAAGGCTTTTCTTTCTTTCTTTTTTTAAAAGGCTGAGCTACTCTGGGAATCAAAAGCCACCAAACAACTATACTATGGGGTTTCTGAGATCACCCTACCACAGTGACTGTTTTTTTTTTTTTTTTTTTGAGACAGGGTCTCGCTTTGTAATTCAGGCTGGCCCTGAGCTCAGCCTCCAACTCACATCACAGCAATCCTCCTGACTCTGCCTCCCAAGTGCTGGGATCACAGGCGTGAGCCACCACGCTCGGCACTGTGGTATGTGGTACTGGTTGCTGCTGGGCGTGAGTCTCCACACCCAGTATTGTATGTAGTTACCGGGGATCGAACCTGGGTCCTTGCGCTTGCAAGACAGGCGCTGGAACCACTGAGCTAAATCCCCAACCCTGCACAGTGACTGGTTTGGAGATGGCCACAAGAGACAGCTGTAGCAAGGATAGGAGCTCCACATACATCCTCTGAGAAGTTTAAGCAGCAGCAAGCTTCAGCTGGGAAGGACATGTTGGTCCTGCCATCTAGGGTGAGAGGCCAGGTCAGTCCCCTGTGGATTTTGGAGGGGCTGAGTTTGAAAGCATGGGATGAAGTCCAGCAGACAGCTTGACTCGCCTGCCCTGCTGCATCAACTCCATGGTCAGCTTGTTTTCTCTACCTGCCAATGTGATCAAGGATATGCTTCAGTTTGGACGACTCTAACAGCCTTGGTATATAAACAGAGAGGTCTCTGGAACAAAGGGGGTACTTCCCAAACCAGAGGCATTAAAGCAAGGTGGAGAAAGCAGTAACTTAGGATACAGAGCTACAGGAACATGCAGGAGGTGGAGTGAATACAGCTCGAAGGTAAACACTATACCACTGACTGACATCACCCAACAGGAGAGTCAAGGACGACTCAGCATTCACACACAAAAAATGTGGAAACAAAATAGAACTTAGTAGAGACTATCCTTCCCCCATATCTGGGGGTTTCCAACACTCTAGGCTCTGGGAAAAAACCACTCATTCAACCACAGGCAGAAAGTTATTTTATCCTTTGCTCTTTGTCCTTGTTTTTTTTTTTTTAAGGGTTGTTACTCTTTCTTTTGCTCTTTGTTTTGATCTTTTTTCTTATTTTTCTTGTTATTAAATTTCTTTTATTATTTAATTAAAATTAGATCATATCTTTTACCATGCACTGAACTAAAATGGAAATGGATCAAAGATCTAAATATTAAAACAGAAATACTAAATCTGCTAGAAGACAAGTAACACAGAACTCCTGAAAACATTGGCACAGACAAAGATCATGAACAAAACCTTAGTAGCACAAGAACTAACACAAAGAATCAACCACTGGTCCCTCATTCTATTAAAAAGTTTCTGCACAGGAAAAGAAAACTGCTAACAGAATGAACAGACAACCTACACACTGGGAAAAAATTTTTACCAGTTGTTCTCTGACAAAAGACTATTATCTAGAATATATAAAGAATTTTTAAAAGCCCGACCCCGCCCTAAAAATTTAAAGACTCGATTTAAAAATTGGCATCTGAAATGGATAGACATTTCTCAGTTGAAGAAGTAAATAAACATATGAAAAAATGTTCAATATCACTGGTCATTCAACAGATGCAAATAAAAACAACTCTGGCTGTCCACCTCACTCTAGAAAGAATGGTGGCTATTAATAAAGTGACCAACATAGCCTCTTTAACAAATGTTGCTGGAAAAACTGGGCTTTAACTTGTCAAAGACTAAAACTAGATCTAACTCTTTCACCGTGTACCAAGCTAAAATCAAAGTGGATAAGAGACCTAAATATTAAAACAGACACTCTAAACCTTCTGCAAAACAGGTTAGGTAAAACTCTAGAAGACATTGGCTTAGGGAAAGACTTCATGAACAAAATTTCTATAGTACAGGAATTGGCTGAAGAAATCAACAAATGGGACCTCATTCTTTTAAAAAGCTTCTGTACAGCAAAGGAAACCACCAACACAGCAAAAAGGCAACCAACAATGTAGGAAAAAATCTTTACCAGCTGTTCCTCAGACAAAGGGCTACTATCTAGAATATATAAAGAGCTTAAAAAAAACCCAGCCCACCCAAATTTAATGACTCAATTCAAAAATGGGCATCTGAAATGAACAGATATTTTTCAGAGGAAGAAGTAAGAGCAGCTAAGAAGCATATGAAAAAATGCTCAACATCATTAGTCATTCGAGAGATGCAGATGAAAACAACACTGAGATTTCATCTCACTCCACATAGAATGGCTGCCATTTCAGAATTAGCCAGCAGCAAATGTTGGCAAGGCTGCAGAGAAGAAGGAACCCTTCTCCACTGTTGGTGGGACTGTAGACTCGTACAACCCCTGTGGAGATCAGTTTGGAGATTCCTCAAAAATTTAAGATTAGAGGTCCCATTGGACCCGGCCATTGCCCTGCTAGGTATATACACACAAGAATTAAAAGACTCATATCACAGTGACATATGTGCACCCATGTTTATAGCAGCCCAATTTGTGATTGCTACATCTTGAAAACAACCCAAGTGCCCATCAACTGGAGACTGGATAAAAAAAGCTGTGGTTCTTCTACACAATGGAGTATTACTCTGTCATAAAAAATGGTAAGTTTGAAGCATTTATACTTAAATGGACATACCTTGAGGATATCCTCATAAGTGAAATAAATAGGTCACAGATAGGTACATATCGCATCTTTTCTCTGGTATGAGAAAATAAAGATGTAAATGAGTCCTAGAATTGTATGTTATATATTGTAAAATAGAAAATACTCAAAGCAAAATAGAGTGAAGGGGGAAAAATAATGATATTATAACAAAAAAGAAAGGAAACAAATTTTATGTATATAGGGGGGTGGTAGGGTGGGCAGGGCTATGGGAAAAAAATGAGAATTAAGTTGTGTCTTATACTGGTACAAATCCCCATTATGGAGTGCAATCATGATGCATATATGTAATGTACCAATAAAGATTTAAAAAAAAAAAAGTGACCAACAACAAATACTGGGGAAGGTATAGAGAGAAAGGAGTCCTTCTTCACTGTGGTGGGAGTGCAGACTGGTGCAACCACTATGGAGATCAGTGAGAAAATTACTCAACGAACTAGGATTGGAGATCCCATCTAACCCTGCTGTTCCCCTCCTGAGTATCTTCTCAATAGAATTAAAAGCATCATAACACATTGATATATGGACTCCTATGTTTATAGCAGCACAGTTTGTAATAGTTAAATCTTGGAAACAGCCCAAATACTTATCAACTAGAGACTGGATAAAGATGGTTTTTTAAAAAAAATTAAATGGATTACTACTCAGCCATAAAAAATGATAAATTGGAGATTAAGTGAATGCACACCGAGACCACACTCTTAAGTGAAATATATAGGACACACATGTATAAATACTAAATAGTTTCTCTGGTGTGAAAAACTGCAAGAGTAAATGAAGACTGGGCTAGGGATTTAGCTCAGTGATGCCATGCCTGCTTACCAAGTGCAAGGTCCTGAGTTCAAGCCCTAGTATCACCAAAAAAAGAGTAAATGAGAACCAAAATGTGTAACAGATAATGCAAAATAGAAAGTAAAGGTCCAAAAGGGTGAGAGGAGTAGAGGAAAGGAAAAATATGAGAAAAAAGGAAAAACCAGAAACAAAGTTTTTGTAAATAGGAAAGAGAGCAGGAAAAACAGAGTAATGGGGAAAAAACAAGAACCAAGATGTGTCATGTACAAGTACAGATCCCCAAAGATGAATGTAATCATAATGTATACCTAAAATGTACCAATAACTTACAGGAAAAAATTTTTTTTATTCTTTAACTTTTAACTCACTTTTTTCTCCTCCTTCTGATCTACCTCATTTTACTTTTCAAAGTTTACTTCTTTCACTTTTCCCTTCCCTACCTCCTCCATTTTTATGAGTATTCTATTAACCCTTCTTAATTTTTTTACTAACATATATGCCAGTAACTGGCCTGTCTTTATGTTATCAACATTATGGAAGTTTTTTCCTGGAGAACTAAGTGCTGAGCTGATTACACTGCTCCCTCTTTTCCCCAAGCTAACAGAGGTGGTAGGATCTTGGGACAGAGATAAAAGCCAAATCCAGAGGACATGGTTTTCAACTGAAAAGTGGGCCTGAGGACCATACAGATCAACAAGCCCCCTTACTCACAGGCAAGCAACTGAGCAAATCATGGGGCAAGGGGTGGTTGGCTCAGAAACCTGAAGTTGAACTTAGACTGCAACATATTGAGATTGTGAGGTCGCTTTGATTTTGTGTTCTTACAACTGTGTGTGTTTTTTCTTTCCTTTTTTGCTTCTCTCTTTTTTTTCCCCCTTTCTCTCTGGGGTTCCTCTTTTCATCTGGAAAATATACAAATGTTTATGTGCAAAGTGAAGTAACTTAAATAGTATGTTTCACGAAAAAGTGAGAATAACTCTCACCAAACTGTGGAGAAATTCCAAATATGGACTAACTACCAACATATTAACTGGTTCTGACACTCTCACAACTTGCCCCAATCTCCGAACTATGCATCCCTATCTCTGTATCTTTTCTTCCTCTTCCACTAATATTCTCGCAAACTCCCTCAACACTAGCTCTTTACCCCAGCAATAAAAATAACTCCAACAGACTCAGATCTCCTGCCTGTTTCTCATCTATTTACAGTTCTCTTTCTCTCATTCACTTCTTACAGATTATTTTTCATTTCTTCTTCCTCCTTCCTTCTACATCCCAGTCTACCAATTAGTCACAGTACAGTACAGTCTGTATATGTCATTGATAAAAGAGTGAAATCGTTAAAAATATTTTAATGATGATATAACCAGTAAGAATTGTCTCCTTGTGACACAGTAACCAGGTCTGATCCTACTAAACTAAGTAGGTTGAACAGGTAAATACCAAATGCAAACAATGCCAAGATCACATCACTAAGAAGCAGATACTAACTAAAAAGATCTCCCCATACAAGCAAAAAGTCTACTCCACTCAACACTCAGACCTCAATGTGAAAAAAAGAAAGAAAGAAAAAAAGGACTGGTAGACTGGATCAAAAAACAAAATCCAGGGCTGGGGAGTTAGCTCAGTGGTTCCGGCACCTGTCTCGCAAGCACAAGGACCCAGGTTCGATTTCCCAGTAACCACATAACAATACTGGGTGTGGAGACCCACACCCAGCAGCAATCAGTACCACATACCACAGTGCCGGGCGTGGTGGCTCACGCCTGTAATCCCAGCACTCGGGAGGCAGAGGCAGGAGGATTGTGATGTGAGCTGGAGGCTGAGCTGAGGGCCAGCCTGAACCACAAAGCGAGACCCTGTCTCCAAAAACCTAAAAAAAAAAAAATCCAGGGCCAGGGAGTTAGCTCAGCGGTTCCGTCGCCTGTCTTCAAGCGCAAGGGCCAGGATTCGATTCCCCAGCAACCACATACAATACTGGACGTGGAGACTCACGCCCAGCAGCAATCAGCACCACATACTACAGTGCGGGGCGTGGTGGCTCACGCCTATAATCCCAGCACTCGGGAGGTAGAGGCAGGAGGATTGCTATGATGTGAGTTTGAGGCTGAGCTCAGGACCAGCCTGAACCACAAAGTGAGACCCTGTCTCAAAAAAACTAAAAAAAAAAAAAAAAAAAAAA